>JAABNY020000019.1:5154095-5192977 GCA_015164015.2 Brevimyrus niger
GCATGGCAGCCTCCGCCACCGGTGTGTGGATGGGTGAATGTGAGGCATGAATTGTAAAGCGCTTTGAGTACTTGGAAGAGTAGAAAAGCTCTATATAAATGCAGTCCATTTACCTTTTTTACTTTCTGTACCTAATCTATCCTCTTCTGCTAATAATGATGAATACTGCAATAATATACCATCACCTGGCATTCCCCAGTAAAACCTGAATAGAAATGGGTACCCAATGTCCTTTTCTTGCTAATCTACGCTACATTCTAGGCATATATTTGCATTCAGTTATGTGCTGCCAGGAATTCATAGAGCAACTTATAAAAGAATGCTTTGTATTTTAGCATAATTGAACATTTGCTTTGGTATTCTGCATGTTCAAAACATCAGCCTCTTTCATATGACGCAGTGACTGATAGCATGTGGTTTGGTGTTACAGGTGCACTGTGCCAGGGGGAGTTCTGAAGCGGAGATAAGAATGCAGTTCTGACCAGACGACGACTTAACTTATGTTGTTTACTGATTTGGACTGTACCGCTGATGCTGTTAGCGGCACCGTCCACCAGCTCTGGATCATTCCTGCGGGAGTAACGTTTCATGTTTTTGTGCTCTGTGTTTCTGCTGAGAACTTGCCGAAGCTTGTCTTAAAAACAAAACCTTTCATTCCCACAGTATAAAATCCCCATTACATTGTTTTAAATTGATATATATGTTTAGTGAACAAGTTTAGGAGGTTGTGTGTATGTATGTATGTATGTGTATATACATATGTGTGTGTGTGTGTGTATATATATATATATATATATATATATATACACATACATACATACATACACACACACACACACACACGTACAAATTACATGTATAATTACTGTGCAAATCATTCTGGTATTTTTATGGAAATTTAAATGTGTCGGGCCAAATGGATTTATACAGGAATGACTTATGGTGCCTCCTTTCAATTTATGTTTGATTTTTGCAAATCGAAATAATCAGTGAACATCAGATGCTCGTTAACTTTGAAGCAGGGAATATATTCAGTGACAAAAGTGTTGGCCATTGACTTTCATATTGTTTCATTTATATACTTGGTCAACATATCACTGACATACAGATGTCAGCCAGACCGCATCACCACCCGCATTTGGCACAGAAAAATCCTCGTGAAAGAGCCTGTAACTCAGCCGCTTGCATTTACCGTGCTTATGAACCAGCACTATTTATACACTGTAATAGATATGCTACCCAGTACAACATTCACCCCTTACAGCTTCTGAATGCTGATCCCTTTGCTCCCAGAGTATTCTAGGAGTGCTTATTCAGTGGTTATAGTGGGGCTGTGGAGGGGGCAGCCTCCTCTGGGCTGCAGCGGTCCACACCGAGTGAGCGGTCACATGCACAGGAGCGGAATCTCCATTTTGAGTGTGTGGGGTTAATGGGCTCAATCTGGCCTCATACTCGAGCCCAGCCAGAGTAATTAAGTATTAAGTGATGCCTCATTTTCAGAGACCATACGCATCAGCTGTAGTTCCCTTTTAGCATTTATATCATGATGCCACTTCTGCTCAAAGCTCCACACTGGATTTTACTTTAATCTAAAACATTTGTAAACCGTTTATATACTGAATGTTATGTTGAATTTATGCTGCAGTTGAATTTCATTTTGCAATACTTTGGAAATGGCTCCATATTTGTCCAGAGATGTACTGACTCTTTACTGAATATCAATCTTGCTCTGTTTGTATTCTGTTGCTTTTTTGATACTATCATTTATTGTGTGTTAATTTTGGTAGGGCAACTTGATATGGTCTCTTCTTTCTTGACAATAACTTTCTCTGATGTTAACTTTTATCATAATTACTGCACATCTTTTGACATCAACTGTCCAATTTGTACTCTCCTGTTCCCAAAATAAAACATCCTAGATACACTGAACTTGCATTTGTATTACATTCTTGTTTCATTGCTTATCTGCCCGCTGCAGCCAGTGTTCAAGGAACCTCTGCTTAAGGCTTCTGTATTAATTCTTTGGCACCTTCCCTCTGAAGCCGGCATTTTTCCATCAGCTGCTACTATGATCTTCCCAACAGCAAACTTTAGCAGCAGGGTGGAAAACGAGGAGGGTGATTAAGTTTAACACCCCTCGGCAGGCTGTGGCTGCCTTGGGGCAGAAGACAGGATGTTCCTTGGCCTACTTTCGGCCACAGTGGACAAGATAAGCCAATCAGTTGCTTTACAGAGAGCAGCAAGGCTATAACATTGTCCCCTTGTGAATCTCCTAACCCTTGGCCACATTGTACTATTGTGATATTTATATTGTCACGTTTATTATATTTTATCTCCTTGCAAGGTCACACTACAGACATATTTAAAAAACAATATAAAATACAATAAATATCACAATAGGGCAACCAGGTGACATTGCATGGAGTCTTTTAATTCAAAACTTGAAAGAGTTGAAAATAAAACCAGTCAAGTGTATATTTGTGGTGATAGTAACAATTAATCAGTTCAAGGCAGATAATTCAGTTAAGTTTATTTGTATATAATATCCTTCAAATTAATTACCCATTGCCCTTAATCAAAGTGAAAGTGTAACAAAATAATGATTAGCCAAAGTTATGATAGCCAAAGCGCTAAGTGTTGCTATAATTTCATAATTTATACATTCATATTTTAGAATTCATTTGGTTACACATTAGTTTCTGGTATTTATTTAGCTACCACTTCCTGACAGTCCGCAATAATAAATATTCTCATGCACAGCATAGCCAAGGTAGCTGCAAAGGGTACATGCCCTATTTGATGGCAAAACCACAGGCCTTTGAAGTCTCAGTGGCAAACTGCATAATTCCATCAATTCCACTGCAACCCCTGAATCATTGCAGCCTTTCACTAGGAAGAAAAGTCAATGTCTGGCAGCTGACCTGCAGCTCACTGGGCTGCATCAGTGTTAATTAAGGACGAGAGTAAAAGAAAAAAAATATCTGTGAAGTCCAGCCATTTTGTAAACAATCACTGTCCATTGATGCTGACAGCTATGCAAAAATACAAATAAATAGTAATCCTGAATACCACATATTTACCCCACAGGCTCAAAATGTAAAATGATAAACTAGTATTGACACCCAAGGCTTCTCTCAAGCGCATCCAGGAAACGTCTGACCTCTTGTCCCCCTTCATTCACCCGGCATCCCGCTAACTGCCGCCTTTCCTCCACCTTTTCAAGTGGAGACCCCGCCAGAAGGCAGCCGGCAGCAGCAGTCACCAGACCCCCCCCCCCGGCTGGAACGTGAGCCCCTCCTTTTAAGGCGCTGGTGGGTTAGACATTTGGGACGCCACCAGAGACGCGATTTCAGAAGAGGAAAGGGTAATCATAGACAGCTGGTGCCAGCACACTCCGCACAATGCCTTCGGACGCATCGCCTTTCGACAAAAAACAATTACTCCAGTTGCGGAGCCGTAGGGCTCCTGTGACAGTCCAATAGGATAAGCAGAGCTGAATAATAATAATCGTAATAATAATGAATAAGTGGTTTCAAGTAACTTACCAGGAGATGTTTATTGCAGGCGACAAACTCACACTGGACTAAAAACCCTTCAAAGTAGGGAAAAAAGAGAAAAACTAACTGCAAGTGTAATTCTGAGGGGGATAAAGCAAGTAAAAACCAGAAAATGTTTTGGTGTTTGTTTTTTTTTTTTTAACAATTTGGATGATTACTGTCTAATATCAAACATTCAAAGCTCAGATAATCGCTACAGCCATGTTACATTTTGACTTTAACGTTGGTTTAGTTTGGCCTTTCAGTCTTTTGTACTCCGAATGGTCAAACGTTTTAGCCCCGGTGGGGGGGTTAAAGACCACATCAGGGACCGACTCCGACACCTGCCCCTGGGGGGCTGCGCCGCCGGAGCTCAGTCAACGCGTCGCTGCAAACGGGCGAGAGCGTAAAATGCGGATTCGAGCGCCGTTTACCTGTGTGAGTGCCGGTTGGGGGGCTACTGGCTGCCGCCTGCAAGTCCCAGCCTGGAGTGTCAGACGGGGAGACTCATCTTGTCCCCAGCTGTGCCCTTCCTCACATGGACGGTACGGCCTCCATGCCACGCTAAAAATAAAACAGGAGCCCCCACACTCTGGACATGTTCCGCTAGGGGACTGTCTGCTAGGTAGGAGGCAAACAGAGCACCTTAGATGCCCCCCCCCTGTTGTCATGCAGCTTGCAAGGTGTTGATTTATACATTTATATAGCGCCCCCTGCAGGTAGCTATGTAGCTGTTCCTTATTTAAAGTTTACTAGATCTAGACTGAAATGGAGCCCTGTCCATCTCCACAGACCGTTAAAGTGTGTGTGTCTGCTGTTACTGATCTAGTAACGTTGTTGTACATTGTACTGCAATTTAATAAGCTACAAAAGCAATCCAAATTAAACAGTTGTACACCTTACACAAATTCAAGTCAAAACGAATTGTACTTCACTTATTCAGTTCATAGTGATAAAGTCACTCATCTTCACTGATCAAGTTATCTTCCTACGCTGGACATCTAGCTATTCTGTTTATGTCATTAATACACTGTCGTCATAGTTGTGCTGTGGTTTGAAAACAGCACATTCGCATCTTATTCTGACTGGACTTTGTGACGACAATCTTCCTGAGGAGATTTACTATGGGTATACTAGGGTTATACTCCGCCGTGTTCCTCTTCACCTGTCCATTACATGTCGCCACGACTCACAGGTCATTAATTCATTTTGCTTGCCTAGTTCGGTGGCAAATATAGCACAAGAAACCTTGGCAGCTCCTCTCCAAAGTTGTGCCTCCCTGCCCTGCATCATTGGTCTATCTCCTTATTCAGCGCCGGGGCTAAGACGTCACTGACCCCTTGACCCCGACGCGCCGTTGACCAATGAGCGATCTCATTGGATCAGATATCACTATAACAGGAGGACTTAACCCGACAGGGAGGTTTGCAGAACCTGACGGCCAGTCTCCACCAAGTGGAAAATCACTTCCTTCAGCTCTTTTGAGGTAAGTCAATGTGGGTGAGGGGTGCCTGTGTTATGTGAAGGTACTGAGCCTGTGGCCTGCATAAAATATAGAAAACATATGCAGATAAGTGGTTCTGGGATCTCAGGTGTTAAGGTGGGGGCTGATGACATCACCACCCTCCCAAATGCGGATAGTGCACTCTTAAAGAAATAGACTTACCACATAGAGATCCACAAGTTCCACTATTCAAATGTTTTGTACCCTTGAAAGCAAACAAAACAATATTTTAAGTTTTAAAAATGCAAGCCATTAATTGGAATGAAGGTATCTTCTTGCTAAGTGTTTCAATAATAGACAGAGAGTGTTATAAATCAGGAGTGGATACTATTAGTGGTCATCTGCGCCTGAGATTGCTTCCATTTTGACTGATGGCAGTGTGATTAACTTTTTCCATGGTCACCACCCACTAGAGGGAAATCCATGGCCGGTTCAAGCTTCATTCAAATCAGAGCATGTATTTCATATGTTCTGACAACACATCTGTGTGGAGGAGAAGGCTTGTCCGGAGCATATACAAGTATGGTCAGCATATTCTAGTATACAGCTATGGAAGCTTGTGTTTTAGAGGCAGACTCATCTCCCTACGTGGTGTAGATGCCCTCCGACAAAGATGTCCCACTCTCTTTGAAAGTGATATTTTTAAGCCTTGGATTTGCAGCAATGTACCAATGTGCACAATGACAATAAAGGCTTAGCGGGAAGCAGGGGTGACTATAACAGAGGTTAGGACAATGCTCCTGTGGTTTAGCTACCAGATGCCTTACTAATACTAATGCTCTGTGGTAGCGTGAGTGAGCTGCCGCCTGATCGCTGGTGACAGGGTTGGCCATTGTTTCCGCCGGAGATACAGAGGGCCCCCTTTCCTTCACTTTTAATAGGCGAATTGGCCACGCCCTCCCACCTATGTAACACAGGAAGACACGACAGGTAGTATGATGGCTACAACACACTGTAACCTGGACGAAGCTGCTCCAAGGGTGTTTCTAGACATGCGTACTTGACTGTACTTGTGTTCTCATCCCGTTTTACATCATCCTCCATTGCCGAAGACCGGTTCCATTACTAACAGAAGTACACAAGGACAGTAAAAAGCCCCGGATGTCGTTCTTGCCCTGCGTCAAATGTCACGGATGCATTGATTGCATCCTCACCAAACAGGGCCAGTCTCATGATTCATTGCACCCCAAGTTCGAGATTGGGGGGCAAGTTAGCAAGACCAGTTTTACCAAAACGGCAAGCAGGATCTTTGCATTCTTGGTTTTGAGAACCACCAAAGTCTGGGTCTGGACTGACCAGTTGGTCTGGAGGGCATCATCCTTGGGGACCATTGGATTTGTGGGGACCCCCCCCCCCTTCCTCAGCAAAAGTTATCATAGGCGACCGTTCCCCCCCATCGTACAATTTATCGTGGGGGCCCTCAAAATCCAGGCTGGCGTTTTAACCCCAGAGCCCTGGTGTACTTACCCTTCTGCAATGTACTTAACCAGCAGAATATCTAAGTGAATACATTTGTGACACCCAACACACCATTTTGGATACAAATGTCAATCTATATGCGAGTTATTAGTCAAATACAAGCCAGGAATAGAAATTTTCCCAGCCTCATCCCCCCCAATCAAGCACCACGTGACATATTTACATTTATTTTGCTCCCAAATGAAAAAGTCAATTACTCATTGAAAAGATATGTCCTCTTTGTGAATCATGTCCAGCTATGGAGACATGGGTTGGGGGGGTTGGGGTGTGTGAAATCCAAGGGGACGAAAACGAGCTGAGAGTGAGAAATATGACACTGCACTACTTGCAAAGGTTATGTGCAGCTGTCTCAGATGGAATACCAAGGAAGTGAAAAATCGCCCCATAGTCAAGGTTACTGTTACATCTCTCTGTTTTATATGTGTTTCTAATTAATACAATTAAGCAATGGAAGTAAATGCAGAGAGTGTTTCAAATAATTGTGACAAACAGAAATTTGAAATTTTGATTAGCTCAGTTTTGCTAAAAGAACAAAACGATGGGAACCTATATGTATAGTTTAGGAGTTTCTGGAAGCCTATAAGGAAAATCAACCAAAATACCAACTGAAATTCTGGATCCGCTGAACCTGACCCCTGAGCTCTGCTTGGAATGAAGGAGATGCATGTTTATATGCCTTACTTAACATCTGTATATAAGTACTAAAAGGGTATTGAATTTCAGTTGACTTTTTCATGTCTAATAATAAAACAAAGTCACTCTCGTTACACATACCATTCACATTTAAATATAATTTTTCCACAATGAGAACTAGTCATCAATGAAGCACCGCTTCTCCGTGAAGCTGGAATCTAATCCTGGTAGTTTCTAACTGGAACACTTTGTAAATCAGTCATTTTCCTTACAAAACTATTAATGCACTAAAGGGAACACAAACAGTAAACAAAGTATATACTGTAGAACAAATTGTATCATAGTATTAATTCAAGGAATCATATTAATGTTACTAGAATGATTAATACCTACATTCCAAGGGTCACTAGCCTTGTCAATCTCACTTGAATTGCCTATTGGAGTCTTCATGTCATACACATGTACACACATGCACACACACACACACACACACACACACACACACATTGGCACACCTATATAAAGGGGACCTTCCATTCATTTCTGTGGGAAAAACCCTATACCAGTCACAACACCCTTAACCTCTACCCAGCCCAAGTCTTAACCATAAGTAACCAAACAAAATACAGGCCTTTTGGCAGTTTTACTTTTATGATTGCATTGACAGATTTTTATAAAATTGAGGTTATCCAGTTGGAGACCTAAAAAATGTCCCCAAAAGCAAAGAAGTTTCAGGTTTTACCACTCTTTGCGGACGTTTTGGTCCCCAAACGTGATCTATGAAAACACACACACTTACACACAGACGAAAACATTAACCTATCAGGACAAAAACGGGAGGGGCTTTGGGGCTGGGGTTGTAGTCAGCTATAAATGGGAAGTAAGTGGAGCACCTTGGAGTTGTACTGAAGCTGCTGCTCTCCTCCACATCTCCTCCCAGGTCCCCTCTCACCATGTCTGACACCGAGGACGTGTAAGTATCCCTACTTTCTCGTTTCCCATTTCCTCTCTCATCTGTTATTTTCCCCATTCTGTTAAAATTTTAGGCAGAGGCACAAAATGGCACGTCTTCAAGAATTCAGCATTTATACATAAATACATAATCACTCCTCATGTACGTGCGATGCCCGTAACTAATGTCTTTGGCTCACCTTCGGAAAGTGCTGGTCTAACAGCCTCCCCTCTGAGGCTTTAGGAACCACATGTACTGCCAATGGACAGAAGCGTATGTGGGACTGACTTTCCCTGTGTATTTTTTTCAGTGATCAATACGAAGGTAAGTGGCTGTTTCTCTACCTCTGAGTCACCATTTAAACAGTAATAAATTCCTTATTACCTTTGTTATTACTATGATCCCTGTTTGTGTTTTCTAATATATTCGATTAGAAAAGCATCATTACCAGCCTGATTATTATTATTATTATTATTATTATTAGCAGTAGTAGTCATTTTTTTAGTATTATGGTTATGTCATTCCTGACTGTGTCAGCTCATAGCATACTCTCTATATAGAGATGATGGATGTATATTTAAGCAATTAAATAGCATATGTTTAATTGTTTAAGGGCTGGAGTATAGTGGAGTATTAAGTCTAAGATGTTTTTGAGACCTTTTCAAGTGACGTGATGATGTCTGAGTCAGAAGGTTTCCAGCACTGCGTTCAAACCTGATGGTGCTTCTGGTACTGCAGAACCATCTCCTCAAAAACCCTAGTTTTAGTGGTCTGAGTACATGCGTGAGTGACATAATTTGTCCACAGCCTATCCCACTGTAGTAATAAGGAAAACTCACAACTAGCAGCTAGCAGTGGTGATTAATACTGGAGTTTAGTGGAGACGATGAGCAGGAGCGCTGGGGAGGTCGGCATGGTGTGATAGGAGAATGCTGCATTGCTAGATGGTGACCAAAATGATCACCGCACAAAGGAACATTAGCCAATGAGCCAAGGAATTCGTACAGCTGTTTTCATGTTCCTTTGAAAAGTATCCCGTGTTTGAATGCATAATTCAAACAGGCCGAGTCACTCACCTGGCAGTCACTCACTATGTGCTGAATGTGCAACAATGCTTTTGGTCAGTTTCTGTAAATGTGCCAGAGGTAGATTGTTCAGTTGCAGAAAATAAATACTGAAACCAAGACTTTGTTTCAACCAACCACTTGAGTTCTCTGTGATTCAACTGGTTGGTTAAAACAAAATCTTGGTCTGGATTTCTGTTTTCTGGACCTGAAGTATCTACCTCTGAAATCTGTCACAATTCAGGCTTGTGACCTTTTTTAATTCCACTGTTCTATTGCTTTTTTGGGAAAATGAAGAATACGAAGGGGAAGGTAAAAAGAACAAATTAAAAATTCAATCTTTACCTTATTCAATACTAATTTGTTACCATTTTCGCTAGTTTGCTTGCTTTTGTCATCGGATTACCATTTTCTTTTGGCATGGTAGACACAAACTTACCAATACATGTCGTCTTTATTATAGCTTGCTGTGTCAGTGGTATTAGCTAGTGTCCAGGACTGAGATTGTTTGTATCTATAATGCAAGAAGAAAGAAACATTTCATAAAGTATCTGACGATACATTCTGCAGATAGTAGCCATATGATGTAAGGAATGCTGAGTCTTAATGCCGGCTTATCTCTTTAGTCAATTTCACAAAAGCAACCCAACATCTTACAATTAAAAACAAGCCATGACACTCTGTAGGCCTTGCTCTCTATATCAGCGATTAATGAAAGATTTCCAAGGCAAAAAAATTAAACATTTTGCAGCCACAGGAATATTTTGTTCCTTGATGCCATGTGGCTCCGGTTCCCCCCCCCTTTGTAACAAACACCTCGGATTGTGGTGATGATGACTGTCCCTCACATGGTGAACCAGACCAGCTCCATCAAAACTACGACATGCCCTCACCCTTTCTGACTGGAGATTAACCCTCGCGACATACCATCTAGCAGAGTCATAAGCATGCTCCAGTTTCCACTGCCTGCTTGCCCCCCCCAGTGGGGCAGAGTGGGTGGGGCTCACACAGACCTAAGTCTGAGAAACCAGTTGATACCTCAGGCTGGTCAGGTTAGTTGAAGCTCAAGACACACATCTTTAATTATGCTCATCTCTGAGTTATTTTTCTAATCTCTTGAGTTTTAATCTCTCTGAGTCAGAGAGGCCTCTAAGTAACTAAAAATATTAATGACCATTAATTCAGAAGGAAAATTTAAACCTAAGATGGTGCAGAAATTCCTTCAATTGCATGTAACATGTTCAGCCCAAGTGCCCCCAGTGTTTAACCCCTGTTTGTTTTATTGTCAGACTTTTTCCAAGTTATTTTCTTGCACCTTCTCTTCTTGAAGATGACCCCACTAATCCATGACTGTCTCTTCTCCTTTTAATCCAGCAATCTTTATCGGCTCTGATGCCACTTACTTTTTCTTGCACCCTATATCCTTTTGCCAAAATCTGTGCTTTGCTTCTACTGCTTGATGCATGCCATACATCATTAGACAAGGATGTGATAGCCGTAGAGGTAGCACCAGAAGTGGCCAATGAGCCAGAACCAGAGCCAGAGGAAGAGGTGCATGAGCAAGGTATGTGGAATACATATTCATTCATCCTTCCAAAACTCTGCTTCACCTGCCAGAGCAGTGTTTCTCAACTCAGTGCTCAGGCACCCCAGACAGCACATTTTTGCTACCACTCAGTTCCCAACACACCTGTACCAGATATTTGGTGCTCTTGATTGGCTGAGAGCTGAGAGGGAGCAAAATCTGTCTGGGGTCCCCGAGAACTGGATTGAGAAACACTGAATTATAGAACATTTATCACACCATCCATACAAGCAGAATAATAAACGGGTCAAGGAACTGTGCAAACCCCAGGCCAAAATGAAATCTCCAACTGCAATGAAGGCACCTCCTCTTCATGACCACTGTGAAGAAAATACAGTCTTTCTATATTGAAAAAAATGTCCCTCAGCCTCCTTCCTAGCAGACAGGTATCTTCCCACAAGCCTGATTTCTTCAGAGCCTAATCACTGCTGACTGAGGCTCTTCCCACACTTTACTTCTGCAGTCGCACCTGAAAATCCTCAAAGCCATGTCCACCTACAGTAATGTCCACCTGCAGTAATGTCCACCTACAGTAATGTCCAACTACAGTAATGTCCACCTGCAGTAATGTCCACCTACCATGTTCACCTGCAGTAAATCCACCTGCAGTAATGTCCACCTGCAGTAATGTCCACCTACAGTAATGTCCAACTACAGTAATGTCCACCTGCAGTAATGTCCACCTACCATGTTCACCTGCAGTAAATTCACCAGCAGTAATGTCCACCTGCAACACCCATCTGTAAACCCAGAGCAGTTCTTTGCTGATAATAATGCTCATTTTGAAATGGCAGGTATTGTGACAGTTTATGGCTGCCTCCAGCTGTAATGTTTTAATTAGTCTAAAGTTTTAAAAAAATGTCTGCTTCGCGTCAAATAAAATAAGGTCATTATTCATCAACATGTAAATCTTATGTAAATCTTGGAATAATTCTAAAACTTTTGATGCAAATTTTCCCCTTTAATCTGCTTTGCTTTTGTCCCACTTTTTGCAATTCAATCCGCAACAGCCGACCAAGCTACACCTAACAGAGGCGCAGTTAAAACGGCAAACGTGCACACAGCTGAGCCAAAGGGCCATACTACTGGAACTAATCTTGTGCAATTTCCCTTTGCTTTCCACACTTGCGCATGCCAGAGGCTTATGAGGAGAAAGATATGTTGAGAAATCTTTTGCATTCATGGTTGTGATGTGGGTGGAGAGATTCCACAGCATCAGCTGTTACGGGCCCCCGTAGTGGATGCACTGCAACTCTTCCAGACAAATCTATGTGCCCCACCCAAATAAATATATTCCATGTATGCAAGCAGAAACCAGATCCTTAATCCCTCCCAATGACAAACTACAGCTAATCCTAAATAAATGAATGAATATGAAACACTCAGCTGTGCTTTGCTGTGCCGCAAACACTCCGCTTATCTATGCTGTTCTCTGCTTATCTATGCTGCGCTCTGCTTATCTATGCTGTGCTCTTCTCTTTCGCATGATGTGTGCCGAACCAGTCGAGGAGGGAGAGCAAGATGGTACTTCGGAACGCTGTTTTCGTTGGGTTGCTGCCTTGCTTGTGTCTTTGGGGGCTGATGGTCTTGCCACTCAAAAATAATATATTGAGGCACATAAACTACATCACACGTCTATGTCAGTGGATGTTTGAGTATAACAGACTGTTATTGTTTTCTGTATTACTGTATTTTGTTTTCTTTTCCCCATCTTTTACAGTTCAGCTTTTAAAAGGACTTGTTTGACAATTGACTTTTGACTAGTTAGGAGTTTAAACTTATAGAATAGAAATCTTTAGAAATGGAACATTAAATATTTATATATTAATAAACATTATTTCAGTGACCTTATGGGTCCTTAAAAGGCACATTTTTAAATAATTGTTATGACTGTGTTTTGTAGCATTAACATTAACAACTTTTAATCAATGTATGACTTAAATGTGGATTACATTTAAAACCTGTTTTCAGTGTTGCTATGTGTCATTGTGTAATTAAAAGATTGATGGTGGTATTTACATTCTCTTTAACTTGTGTCGACCACCAGACTGCTGACAACCAAATGTTTCTTCGTCTCTCTTAAATTTGCTTATTTCTAACTATTTTTTTTTATTTTACTTTAATCATCAGATGAGAAGCCAAAGTTCAAGTAAGTTGTCTGTCCTATGACCTTAAAGTATTTGAGATTCAATGTTACTGTATATCTGAGTGTATGTCCCTTTACTCAGGAAATACCAGAGGTGGAAATTTCCCACCCAGAAAGTAAAAATCCAGACCAAAAATTTGTTTCACCCAACCTGTTAAGTGTAAAGTAAGGGTTTCCAACTTCGATTGTGGAGAGCTACTATGCAGTAGGTTTACTATCCTACCTGGCTTCTGATGAACCATGCCTGATCCTGGTATTTACCTGAGTTTGAGACTAGTACAAAGACTCACAGTCACAGACAATTCAATTAGTTGGTTGAAACAGCTTGGTCTGGATTTTTACTTAATGTACCTGAAATTTCCACCTCTGGGAAATTGCAAATACACTATACAGAAGCATAAACTTTAAATCACTGATTTGACTTGATTGATTCTCTGTAGGCCAAGTGCACCTAAGATCCCAGATGGGGAAAAAGTAGACTTTGATGTGAGTAACTCTACTTGTAACATTTGCTTTCCCTTCTACAGTCTTTTGTTCATTTCCAGTCTTCTACAGTGCAATCAAAGGAAGGCTATTCTGTCAAGTAAGTCTGACCTAATGTAACATGTGTTCCTGCAACATTCCGGTCTGCAGGACATCCAGAAGAAACGTCAGAACAAGGACCTCATTGAGCTGCAGGCCCTAATCGATGCTCACTTCGAGCACAGGAAAAAGGAGGAGGAGGAGCTGATAGCACTAAAAGACAGAATTGTGAGTGGCAAGTTCACCATCTTTTATAAAGTGATCATCCCCCCCTGGTGGTTAGAAATGGTAACACCACTTGACACATGCCTCTGTGTGTCCACAGGAGAAGCGTAGATCTGAAAGGGCGGAGCAAGTGAGGATCAGAACTGAGAAGGACAGGGAGCGCCAGGCGAGGCGTGAGGTGGGCATTAGGTGCCACTAAGGTCAGCATGGTGAGAACCCCCCCCCTTTCTAACTAACCCTAACGATACTTGGTTCCATTTCCCATTACAGGAGGAGAGACTGAAGAGAGAGGAAGCAGATGCCAGGAAGAAAGCAGACGAAGACGCCAAGAAAAAGTCAGCCCTGTCGAACATTGGTTCATCCTACAGCAGCTTTTTGCAGAAGGTGATACGGTTTACCCACAGCATAGCCTTTAGGCCAAAGGATTTGAAATTCAGACTTAAACCAGACTAACTAAATGCTCCATCTTCAGACGACACCCTTCGTGCTTTAGAAAGTGCCTAAGCTAAATGCTAATTTGAAGATTAATCACAAAGCAACTGAAAGGCAATGTTCCACGACCTCTAGCTATCTGACGGAGGCATGAGGGCCGTGTTTGTCTGCTGCTGCTCATACAGGCCGACCAGAAGAGAGGAGGGAAGAAGCAGACGGAGAGAGAAAAGAAGAAGAAAATTCTGGCAGAGAGACGCAAGCCTCTCAACATTGACCACTTGAGTGAAGACAAACTGAGGTACGTGGTCTTTTGCTTACTAGGTAACACCTAGTGCACCTAGAAATCAGTGACTTCATGTGCGATGAAATCTAGAAGACAGTGATAGTGATTATGAGATTAGTAACTATGTGGACTGATATACATCCCCCTGCACCATTACAGGGACAAGGCCAAGGAACTGTGGGAATGGATGCAGACTCTTGAGTCTGAGAAGTTTGACCATATGGAGAAGCTGAAGAGGCAGAAGTATGAGGTGAGTCTTTCTCTGGGAATCATATTAGGATGAGTTTGGAGTAGGTAATTGCTCCTGCCATGCCGTACTAGTACTATTTTAAAAACATCATGGACCTTCTTTCCAATGCATTTCTTCATCAATTCTTCATTCTTGGCATAAAAATTAAGGTGACAGGGGGAGTATTTGCCTTTCGCGAAGACACAAGACTGAAAAGACACCGGTCTATAACAAGGCACTTGCATCAACATCACCTTTTCATTGGATGTTTTATGGTAAACTGGAGAAAAACAATACATCTCCTCCATTGTTTCCCCAACCTGGTCCTCGGGGACCCGCAGACAGTCCACATTTTTGCTCCCTCCCAGCTGAGCAAAAAGTAGACTGTCAGGCAGGAAGCAAAAAAATTTCCACTGAGGCAGTTATGTTTATCATCCAAGAGGTGATCCTTGTCACACCCAGACATGAATGCAGATATACTTTGATCCTCCCCAGGTCACAACACTACGTAAAAGAGTGGAGGAACTGAGTAAATTGTAAGTAATGCAGCATAAGTGCTAAAGGCACGGCGCTCGGCCCGGAGCACATGGTCCGT
Source organism: Brevimyrus niger (assembly GCA_015164015.2). NCBI lineage: Eukaryota > Metazoa > Chordata > Actinopteri > Osteoglossiformes > Mormyridae > Brevimyrus > Brevimyrus niger. Next base: position 5,169,281 of record JAABNY020000019.1, read on the forward strand.
CTGCATGGGAAGCACTGAGGGCCTCAAGGCAGCGGGGCAACAGGTCAGCATCTGCAGACAGGTCAAGGTCCACAAAGGAGATGACTAACTGGAAGGCTTTTTGCAAACCTGCTGGCAAATCTGGCACCTGGTCATTTCAGGTTAAGTCATTTTCTGATATTGGGGAGAATTTTTTGCTAAAATTAGAAAATCAAAATTCGATACTTCCACGCTTTAAAAGAACCTTCCCAGTCTCCTTTTTCAATTGTTCCTTACTTACATAAACTGAACTATAAGATCTGTTGGCCCAAATGCTTATAAGGCCTCTCAAAGGTAAGTGAGTGCTTCTGGGTCAACTAAGCATCTACTCTAAGCTTTCTGCCTAGCCGCATTCTCTAACTGTGGTCAGGACGTTCCCTCGTCACTTCTGCTTCCTTCAATGAGGTAGAAATTTTCAACTTTGACACCCTCCCTATGTCCAGCTTCCAAGGTCCGGCGAGTTTAAGTCCTCTGAGCCAAAAGATACCGTTGAGTTTCCGTAAACACCACAAGGGTCGTCACAGTAAGGAGTGTGTGTGGCTCGGTGCTTGTTTTCTTCCTCAGTCTACAGGCAGCTTCCCACTACTGGTCCTGCTAATGGTGAGAGTCAGGCTTTGACAAGGTAACCCATCCTGCTCACCCTTTAAAAGTGCTCATGTGTCATTTTCAGGTCATCTCTCTCAGAAACCGCATTGACGAGCTGCAGAAGCAGTAAGTACAGTCTGCCGCACCACTCTCCCTCTCCACAGGCACTGGCACGGCCACCTGTGTATCTCCTGCCTGTGGAGGGCCTTCACTTTACTTACAGCCTCACAATCCTACAAAGACGCAACCCCAACTGAACCTGAGAAAGTCACATCTCTTGACAGAAGTGTCACCAAATTCACTAGGACTTGAATGAAAACATCCCGAAAATCTGAACAGAAACGTGAAGGCCGACTTCACGAAACGACAGTCCTCAAAGGCTAGATCCACTTACTACTTTTACATTAAAACCATTTTGATTTCATTGAGACAAAAATTACTACCACCTGGACATGAAACCCTTGTGGATTACAAAATGTAGCATGTGGATTACAATGTAACATGTAACAGACCGTACAAAGCTTATGCGCTGGTCTGCTGAAGCGCAAACATAAAATACACACAATCAAATATTTTCCGTTAATATCTTCTCCATGTATAAATATTCTGTCGAACCACAGATACAAATTTGCAACACTATGTACGATCAACAAGTCTCGTTTTTTATGTAAATTAGATGCATTAAAAAATGTACCTATGGTCGAATATGTATTGGCTGACAGATTCTATATATCCAATAGCTGAATATATGCAGTGGCTCTTAAAACATGACCAACTGATTAACACATTTTTTGCACAAATACTTTGAAGAAAGCCTCCATGCACCAAGGTCTGTGCTACTTGTTTTGTTAAACTTCCCATGAGGAAGAAAAGGCATGAATGCTCATGGCCTTGGTGTGTTTCCCTCAGCTACACGCACGAAACAACTGTGTCTTTTATGTTAAACTGCTATGTTAAAATGGGATGGTAAGTTCAGCATGATAGATGCCGAACCCGGCGTGACACTGGTCACATTGCAGGTACAGTCTTCTGCAGTGTGCGATCTGGTGTGGAATGACTTCAGCTCATGGGACCAGGTGCATGATTCAACACCAGACAGTGATTTTTGCTATGCGAGATCTTGCAGTGAATTCAAATCAATTTGTAATTTCATACTTCAAACATTAGCTAAACTGCTTTATAATCATTAAGGTAAAGTAGAAATGATAACTATACATTTCAAAAAATAAATTTGCCCACCACAGAAATTATTTTTGCACATTTCTTTTAAAAGTGATAACTTAAACGGGTACGCCACACTGTGGGTTACCCCACTTAAGTTAATCATAGTCGTAATTATTTCTGATTAATCACTGTTCTGCCTTCACCTCCAGCTTTGTGAAGGGTACATATCTCTGGAACTTCATCTCGTTGCTCCATTGCCAAAACAGCGGGCAAGAATCTAGCATGACAGGGTCACTGCACCAGGAAGCTGGTCAGGCCTGTGACCTTAACACTCTGGCTGTACTCTATGGAGGAAGTGTGACATTTAGCCATTAAATCACTGGGAATAACAAATCGCAGCCATAAAAGTGGAGAAAATGTAATACAATTTCCCACACTGATTGGCAATGAAGAACCGTAGATGCTGAAAAAATGACCATAAGCATGACTGTGATTCCTGGATTTAGGAATGTGGTTATAGTGGGAGTGTTATTCATACCCTAGGTGACCTGTACCTTTGGTCCATGTAACATTAAAATACCCCACTGAATCTCCAGCTAGTTTATGCGCCTGCAAAGCTGAAGAGTGACAAGGTTTGCACAAGGCAACATGATGCTATTCTAACAGCACCATCGCTTAAATTCACCCTGTAAGTTAGAGTCTCACGTAGTAGCCTATGTAGCTGTCTAATGTAGCTGCCTCTGTCTGAGGCAGAGGGAGTCTCACCTAGCTCCTCTGCTATGTGAGACTCTAATGTAGCTGCCTCTTTGTCTGAGGCAGAGTGAGTCTCATGTAGCTGCCTCTGCATCTCTGCCACATTACAGCAGCAAGAAGGGAGCCGCCGCCCGCCGCAGGAAGTAAGGAACCCCCCTGTGAGGCCTCACACCCAGCATGCCCCTCTCTTGTGGCCCGGACCATGGACCACTCCTATAGGGGACCCCCTACTGCCACAGCAATCCAGACCACACCTACACAATCGCCACAAACACGACACACACTCCAAGTCTTCCCGCTCGTCTCACACGGTAAAAAAGCTTTTTGCTGCTGTTATAGAAATAGCCCCCACTGTGCCCAATCACTCTGGACTGCTGTCTGGTTAACAGTATTTTTTTGTAAATAAAGCATAACCCTTCAACAAAGTCTGTATGTCTGTTGGCTGTTTTCCCATAAACAGGTGTGCAATTTTTGCTCAGAAGATGGCACCCCCCTCAGAAGTTAGCATTGTGGGGGGAAGGGGGGGGGGAGTTGCTAGCCATTACATTTGCCTTACAAGATGGCACCCTACCTCTGCCTATCCTAATGGGTTGACCAGCCCTGCTCGGATTAAGTGATTATTGTAATGCATATAATCGGCCTCATGGCTTTCAATGGGTCTGCATTTGATACCAGATTCAATTACATCAAACATAAATGTGCCAACTCAACATGTCAGTGTGATGGTGCTGACACCCAGGCACTATTTCCAGGATCGGTATAAGAAATTAAAATTTAGGCCAATTAGGCTAGTATTTTTTATTTTTTTTAAATGCCATCCTGGTATATGCCAGATAAAATTTTCACTAGGCCACAATGTTTCAATTTTGAAGAGCAATTAATAATAAGTTACAATGTAAAAAGTAAATCATTCAACAATTTCCATGAACAACGTACTCAGTCCGAGCAACATATTAACACCTTCGTTACATAATGCGGTAACCTCGACATCAGTGTATGTTTTATTTTTATTTTTTTAATTAGTAGGCGATTTCAATTTCCAGCCCTATGTGTATATCTTCTGTATAAAACGTAAAATGCTTATTTAAAAAGTACTGGGGAATACAAAAACTTAAATTACCAAGTGCATTTATTTACTTAAAGTATGTTTTTGTCTGAAAAAGGGGCGTGAATTCTACAACAGGGTTGCCAATCTTCAGACACCTGACGTGACACCCCGGGTCTTTCACGTTCACGCAAGAAATCTTACGGCAATTCTGTATTATTCCAATTTAAACCTAGAATTAGCTATATCAAACCACACAGACTATTTACAAGGTAATAAAACTCGTACATACATGTAAATATACGAATGCAGACTTATCTCGAACTAAAAATCTCACGCCAGCCAGCTGACCAAAGTTTGCAACTGTGACATAAGTTAACGTTTTACATTTTGGTCATATCTGATGATAGCAGTATCCAGAATGCAATATGTTTGTATGCGCAAATTGGTTTAGTTCGAGTAGAAGAAAACTTGAAGGCCAGTTTGGATAAAACGACCGAAGAGGAAAAAAATTAAAACGGAATACTAACCTCCTATTGAAAATAGGGGAGAAATGATCTAAAAAAAATTCAAGCTACATCAGCACCAGATTTTACAGTCCGCGCCAGGAGGGCGGCTGACGGGGCAACAGCTACGGTTATGTTTGCGGATACGGCCCAGCACCCCTCCAGAAGATGGCAAAATTCAAGTAACATGAATTTCTGATAAGCTTTTCCATATAATAGGTTGACCGTTAGTGCGTATTTTATTCACGTAGACCTGTAGTTCAATTCATATGAGCAATCCTGTTTATAGTAATTAACATAGTACTGCACTTGTACAAACACCAGAAATTCAACCCTGTAGAAACCAATTAATAATACCGCTTGGTGTTATTCCAAAAGTAATATTTTTAAAAGCGGTTAACACTTCTCAGTTTGCTTCCGGAACCCCAAAAACACCGTAATAAATGCTACTTGTAGATTAACTATGTCTACAGCTGCCTGAGAATGTATATATAACAGAAAAACAAAAAAACCTTGCGCGATGATGCTTCCATTAACCCTTTACACGCACTGCTGAAATTATTTTAATAGATTAATTATTTTCTAAATGTGGAAGCCGCAAACAAAGTCTTTTGTGTCATACAAAATACAAATACTACCGAAGAACGCGTTAATTATTTTCAGATGCAGTTGAACACAAAGGTTGCATTATTATCTTTATACACTAGGTGGTGCTATTGTTCAGTCAGATTGCCAGACTTGTTCACAATCGGAGATGATGTGGGTTGCCTCAGCCCAGAAAGATGAGGTTTTCCCCCTGAAGATTGATTGATTGATTTTTCAGTTCATCATTATAGCAACAAGAATATCCAAAACCTTTCAAAAAGTTTAGATTTCCTTGTTTGAATTAATGAGTTAAAATTAATGATAAAATTCGGTTTAAACTGGTTGGTAACACTGTTGGATTTTCCTCGGGAAAAAATGCATTTTTACTTAGAGACCCAATTATATATTATATACTTATTTTATATTGTAAAATGTTTTGAATAGAACAATAACACATTTTCCAGTGTAAAACAATATGCGGCAATGATTCATTTGAATTGTGAATTCCCCCGTAATATATAATGAAATCGTATAAAATATACGCATTTTGTATTTATATATAATATTGTGAGTGTGTGTGTGTGTGTTGACATATATAGGGCTATTACATAGGCTGTATTATAGTATAAACGCTCAGCAAATCCTAAATATTGCAAAATATCAGATATGTTAAATATTGCTGGATATAACTGTAGTTTATTTTATGTAGGCAACTGCGCTGTTTCATTACAAGCCACTTCGGAAATCATACTACATCATAATGGTACAGCCTACCTTAAAACATAAAAACTTTAAAGAATTGATTTTTATGAAACCGTACATGGAAACGGTTTGCTTAAATATTTACAAGTAAGTCTGAATAGAAATTGATTACCAAATCGTGCAATTATAATATTATAACAAATAATTGGCGTCTACACAGACGACCGGAACTACTTGCATAGTACATTAGCTAGCGTTTCGTACAACCCCCAGCTGACCGGTATTTAAGGATCGGCTAATAATATAATAATAAGGATCGGGCAACGATATTTACTCGGGCGCCTCGGTTCAGTTTTCACTAAGAATCTTCGCCAGTCAGTAATGATACAACGGGCTTTAAAATCAGTCCAATAATTCGTTTGCGTCATTTAAAAATGTGAAACAAATATCACACTTTATATAGTACTAATTGTATTTGAATCACTATAACACAAGAGAAGAAATATATAAAAACGAAAATAAGGTACGAATAATTGACATAACCACATTATCCTCATTCATAAACGCTGTAACTGGTAACGTATATAACAAAGTAGCGCTAACTGGTAACTGGTAACTAATTCAACGCATTGCTAAATCTGTTAGATATTTGCCTATAACATATTCATGATTCATTGCCATTGTTGGTAACGGAGGAAAGACAAGGCAATGACATTTTTTTGTGATTAACAAGTGAATAGGCAAGCATGTTATATAACACGGAGTTAAATTTGGTGCTACGGATTTTAGAATACCCAGGGAAATTAAGGAACGATGCTACATTTAGTTTCGATGCATTTTTGGCATTAGAAACGTACTTTTTCCTTTTTTGCATGTTTCTATTAAGCTAAAACTTAACTGAATATATTAGGTCTAGTTAAGAAGAATAAATGGTTACAATAATTTTATCTTAAGATAATTAATAGCTTATTTCATATTAATATTTTATTGTTTCAATTTAAACAAGCCACAACAAAAATCAAGACAGGATTTGTATAAATAGCTACATTGATTTCTTTATTAAAACATTGACATTCACTCAGGTTTTCATGTATAAATATAAAGTTAAGCATTTGACACGACAAACCAAGCATCTCTATAAACTGGCATCATTAAATACATTTGTGAGTTTATTTAGCAAAAAGGCTCTTAATTACAAATGTACAAAAAATGGTCCTCATTTTCCAGATTTAATTTGCGTTTTTGTCTTACTTCTCCGCGCAACCAGGCTATAAATGATCAACATTTCACGTGGTACATAAATTACATTGAATGTTTCCCTAAAGCAGTGGTCGAAAAATATGATACAGTAGTTCCACAGGCAAACACACCCATTTAAATACAAGAAGGCAGGCTGAGATGGTGGGGGAAAAAACAACACGAATGAACCACGAATGAATCAGGGATACTTCGACTTTAAGAACAGGGACACCGTTCTATTATTGGCAAAGAATTAATGTTTGGTGGCTTTTCCTGTTCGTCAATAACATGCAGTAACCAAGTCCAATACTTTGTCTTCCCGCGTCCTTTAAAGGAATTCACTGGCATTCAAGAATGTATGGTCAAAATAAGTCTTTTGTCGTTTTAGGAAGCAGGACGTTTCATAAAACCTGGTAAATGGGGTTTGAGTCATGAGCTGTTTGAGGGCAGTTGGTGGGGGACGGGACGGATGTTACTGTCTCTCCCAGTATAGATCCTTCTCTAGGGGAGGTGGGACTGCCTTCGGGCCCCTCCTGACTCGGCAACACCGGACAAGTGGATGCATCTGTCGAAATTCGCTCCACAATGCTAGATAGACAATCCAAGCTGGAAATCACGGAGTTCTTGTTACTTCTGGAATCTGAAGAGAGATTTAAAAGCCGTGAGATTATGTAAATAGATTCGTTTGTGGCGTTTAAGATACGTGTCTTTTTGATAATGATCAAATATACGGTAAGTATAATTACTTTGGATAATGTTTTTTAAAACATTTAAATAACTAACAGATATTATTAGCCTTTATCGTGGCTATAAGAAAATAAGTAATTTAATCAATGTTGTTTCCCCAAATGTACGGTGTTTTAAGAAAGAAGCTGCGCATACCATTTGGAGTTTCGGTGAAGTAGGTACTGTCATAGCTGTTTCGTCTCCTTGATGTGCATGTTGGACCGTTAAAATCCATCTGAAGGAAGAAATGCAGACGTTTGAATTTTTCGGAACAAAATGCACAAAAAATATACGACTATCGATTATTCGTTGTTATTTAAACTTAAGCCTACTACAATCAGCGCACTCACTACACACATTAAACGAAATTGAAAGTGGGGAAAAGCTTTTAATTTCAAATTAAATCATTCAACTGTCCAAATCATGCTGCATATGCATTTTTCCTAATTATGTCTTACCATTCCGTCTGAGCAATTGGATCGGGGGCTGGACGCGTCGGAGTCGCCGCTGTAGTGCTCCAGTACAGGGTAATAGTTCTCGTCCTGTCCACGGAGGAGGGACTGCAGTGACTCTATGTAGTTGATGGCATTTCTGAGGATCTCCACCTTGGGCAGCCGCTGGTTGGGATTCGTGGACGTGCACCTCTTAAGGGTCTCAAATGCATCATTGACTTTGCTGAGTCGCCTTCTCTCTCGCATGGTTGCTGCTTTCCTGCGATCCGCGTTGGTGGTCTTCCTCTTGCACGCTTTGCACGCCCAAAGAAGGCACCTGCCAGCCTGGTGGTGACCGCTCGGAGCCCGGATGTGTTCGTCCTCTTTGTGGTTGTAGTCGTCCGGCTTCAGCAGGCCCACGTGAACCAGCCTAGGGTCCAGGTCTTCGAAGAAGTGCATGTCACTTGTGTTGAAGCACGGGTCGTCATAAAAGTCGTCTGCGGATGGAATTGGAAAGGCAATATCCGACAATTCCATCGTTTTTTCGATTTTAAAATCTAAACCAACTGAAATACTACTTTTGAATGATATTGAGTTTTCGCAAAATGTCCAGACGTATAAGTCTAAAGGGACAACCGAAAAAATGCTATATCTATATTTTTTAGTGTTGTTAGTCCTAGGTTCACATACGACAGCACCCTTTGGGTACCTGTTATTGATCCCGGGCATTGCGTTATTTATATGCGTATCAGTAACTTTAAGGCGTGTCCTGTCCGTCCGACAGCTGGGCAGTCAGACCAATCAACTCGCTTCTCCCGGACTGGGGCCCCTAGGAGGATGGGCTTTCTTGTCACGCGTATCGTGCTCGTTTTTACAGAACCTTCAAGAAACATAAATAAACCTTAATTATTAATGTAAAAAGGAGCGTATATATAGAAATTCCAATTTATTTTCTAATAATTTAGTTATGCCTGTTTTACATGCTTTAAATGACACTTGTAATTTAACACCCTCCTTATCATATTTCTCATAGATATCGCATTTTAAATGACTTTTTAATCAATTTAAAAAGAGGAACTAAGGAAAATAAATAGTTTTACGACATAACACTACATTAGATTATTGACGTTGTACTTAAATTACTGTAAAGAAAGATAGAAAGAAAATTTATTTCGTAGTCGTTAAGTGTGGTGGGGCTTAAAACTACTTACGAAATCTACAAGATTTTTGTACGAGCGAATGACGGTTTGCCATAAAATGGAAGTCAAGTGAATCAGCACATTTTTAAAATTCAAACAGAATTATTGGCGATTTGAAGCGGAGTGTTAACGAATTCATACTCGTAATTATTGCAGGCTACTGTTTCAGTTTCCAGTGTCTATCAAGGGCAATAAAATATAAACACTGGCGAGTTGACTCCGATATTAGATGCGTTACTGTAATTTATAAAATTCATTTGTTAGGAATATTAAATCCTAATGCCGAATAAAATGATATATCTCCTTGGATTCATTCAGGATAAAAAGAGCTTTTAATAAAGATAAGGAAATCTTACAACGATAAAGTTCATCGTAATGCTAAAATTTTAAAGTTCAGTGTGTATTCAGTTTTTGATTAAATTCCGTTATCTGAATCGGTAAAGACGTTAACTGCGGAAACGAAGACCCGAACCGACATGAAACCCCGGAGGCAGCAGATGGCGGTATAGATTTGACGTGCCCTTACCCAGAAGGGATCACTCAAGACCGGGCTATTATTAAAAAATGTGTAGTACAAGTACAAGGCTTCACATTGGCGTGTTGTTACTTTTCAGGTGTGTGCCGAAAGAGCTGAAAATAACAGCAGGCTTACAGCAATGACAGTGGTTGCAACATAAAAACTTAAAAAAAGAATGGGTTCAATGGTTGTTTTTTATTAAAAACACAGCAAAGGAAACAAAAATTACAGCTTAACTCGTTCTTTTCAATTTCCATTGATAGCACAGTAACTTCGGAAGTATCCTTAAATATTGGATGAAATAATTAAAAAGACAATCAATAAACGCACAAAGCTTCGAGTGAATTGAAAAACTACAGATACCTGCATTAAGAAAATGTTTCTCTGTGTATATACTAAATTATTATATTAATGTATATAAAAATTAATTTGCTTGCTTGCTTTGCATGAACTTTAAATGTACACAAGTTGCAAAAAATGAACCCACAGTATCGGCTAATACGGTACTTATTAGCAACACTGAAATGCACGCTTTCGCTGAACTGGAGCGAACACACGAATAAAATTAATTTTAATGAACAACTGATTTGTGACCCACTTTTTGGACTTTCCATCTCCTTCTAAAATATCTACATAACTGCGCATTTTATGAATATAGTTTTGAGCTTTCAAGTTTAATAATTTATTTTAAATAAAAAAACATTAAAATATCCAACAGCAAATTTCCCATCCACACCCTAACGCACCAAAAAAAACCATCAACGGAATATGAGTAATAGGAATTCAGGGTTTCAAAATCTCTTGCTACTGCTAATATAAAAATAACATTACGGTCATACGGCTTGAACAACTAAAAATGAACAGATTTCTCAGGGAGAAACCATACAATCAGTAAAAAATGTTACCAAAAGCTGACAGTGAGTTTGCTGCATCCAGTTTTATCATGAATAAAAATGTTCTTAAGCGGACCATCATAACATTGTGGTTTTTTTTCATATATTGCTTGCCGAGGACCGGAAAGTTGGACCCTGGATGCAAAGCGGACTTCTTCCTTCAAAAACACCATTTGTCATTAACCTCAGCCACTCGTCCGGAATGTTACATACGGCAGAATATCACCATAACCTGGTCCACACCAAACCCCACACACCCAAATCACAGCTTAAACTGACTTGGACTGCTAGAGCAGAGGTTCTCAAACATTGTAATCAAAGGTCTGTCGGGAACAGTTTCCAATAACAAAACAGCATTTCATGACTATACCTTTTGATATAGATATCAATATATAACAAAAATGTGAACTTTTTAACACTCTGTTTAGACTATGGATGGGAGTTATGACGAGTTATGTGTGTGTACTTTGGTGGTTACACATTGTATTTTTGTACTTCAAACCATATTAAGCCTTTTTATGTTAACCAAATTGATCCAAAGCTGCATTATCGGATGGATCCGGATTAGCATGTGGTTTGGTCTGCATCCGGACTGCAGTCTGTGCTAGGGAGTCCAACATAAACACCCGACAGTGCACTTTTAGCACTGCAAATTCTATCTTTTCTCTTTCAGATTTTGGTCGCCTCGTTCCAAAGGTGCAGCAAGGCGTCTCAGTGGGCAGCACTTTAGCCTCACACCTCCAGTGTCAGGGGTTCAAATCCTGCCCCCAACCCAGTGAGTGGAGTTTGTAAGTTCTCTCTCTGTGTGGGTGGTCTCCTGCGATTCCAAAACACGATGACTGGCTTCTTGTTTATTAATGACTGCTTAATACTGAATGTACTAATAGATTCAGTTTAGGTTGATTGGAAGGTTGTCGGTTCAAAACCCATGGTCAGCAGAGTGATTTTACCATTGGGCCCTCAAGCAAGACCCTGAACCTGAATTGTTGCAAAAACTGGCTCACCCTGCTTTCTCGGTTGTGTTTCTTTGGATGATAGGATCAGCTAAATATATAGAAATGATCAACAACAGGAACACCAAGTCCAAAAATGGGGGTGGAGTCTGGACAGGGTGTTTATGTGTACAAATGAGAGTGGGTGAGCAGGATCAGATACCAGACAGCTTCTCCAGAAGCTGATCTATTAGGTACTCTCCAAAGCGAGCCTTATGGTCATCGCATCCCACTCTCTTGGCGTTGGTCAGGAGATCACCCAGTTCTTTGACCTTGGGGACCAGAGGGGTCAGGAACCAGGCCTTGACTGTGCTGGCTGTGTGTGGGTCGCCATGCTCCCTGGCCAACTGGCAGAGCTCCACCATGCATGACAAAAGCTCCTTCCACTGAGTAAGCATGACCTCCAGGGCAGGGATGAGGGAACATACATCCTCACACCCAGGCTTCTGTCGGACCAGAGAAAACAACACATGCAATCAAATCGACCTTCTGACAGACTTCACAAGACTTTTACTCATCCTCACAGTAGTTTTCTTAAATTTAACTTGATTCCAAGATATTTCATATCATGAAAGAAACTACACATTCATGCCACATTAATGCACACAGAAAACTTTTGACAGATGTGTAACACAATACAAAGTCCAGGCCAGAAGATCAAATGTTTATCCAATAATAAATAATATCTACAGCCTGTAACGTATTCACCGCAGATATAGAATAGAGTAATTGAGTTCGGTGGGAGTCACTGCAAACAAACAGATACCACAAAGCTGAATGACAGAATACAATTTAAATAGAGCTGACAGTTCAACTTACGTTCTCCATCTAAAAGAGAAAATCATTGTCAGAAAGACAGATAGTAAGCTGATATACTCCGATTTGGGTCTGGTAATATAGCAGACCCGTGGACCACTGTTTCCATTTTGACAACAATGTACAATGTGTCAGCTCCCTCCCCCAAGGTGTATCCGTATTTCAAACTCCAGTCTGCGAGGACCAGGTTGGGAAAGACTAGTCATATATATATATATTCGATCCAGAGTTCTGAACGGATTAAATTCAAGTTCTGAGGTACCACTGTGTGTGTGTGTGTGTGTCTCTCTCTCTATATATATATATATGCGAGGACCAGGTTGGGAAAGACTAGTCTAAGCACATTTATCAAAACAGTAATTTGTAAAGTAAGAAAATAAATGTATTTAAACAATGTGTGAATTTAAAATTTAAAATAACGTGTCCTGCCCCGATCATCCGCTCCTTCCGGGTGCCACGCCCCCTCATTAACCCCATGTGGAATCCCCGTGTGATCAGCCATTTCTGGTTGTTGTCATCAGTCTTCTGTATTTAGTCTGCGTTTCAATTTGTTTCCCAAGTCCAGTCATTGTATTGTCCGTCTGTGTTTAGCCTGCCTTATCTGTATTAAACCCCGTATTCCCCAATACCCTGACATCTGCGCCTTTGTCTCCGTTCAGTCCCCGCTAGACATGACAATATTATTATAATTAAAACTATTCATGGTTTATTGTTAATATTGAAATAAGAAATCTTTATTTTTAAATGTATTTCCTTATATAATAATTACTGTTACTGTCTTTCAAATGTATTTTTACTGTCCAAATACATGTATTCAGCTACTGTAAACATGCACGATGCTATCACAGCGAATGCAAGACTGAGACTGAAGCGTTACCCTTTGTTTCTGCTGAGAGACGTACTACGTGAATCATTTTGCCACATGTATAAGTTATCTTCATGGTTTGACTTTTGAGATTCAGATCGAGTTCTAGGTAATTTTTTTTTAACTGGTTAGTTCGACTTTTAAGAAATTCAACTTCTAATGAGTTTGAGAACTGAGCTACAACTGTATATATTAAATTAATGAAGACTACTATAGCACTTCAAACAATATTAATTACAACTAACTAACTAATTAATGCGTTTGCTCCACTTGGGGGCATAGGACCTCGGCAACACTCCTCCAGCGAACTCAATTAAATTCTATTAACTAACACAACTGCAACTTAACTTGCTAAACAGGCAAATTTTAAGCAAAGACATCTGTAAGCAAAAATGATAAGATTAAAAACATACAACACTGTCTTGTACGAATCATTGTTTGGCATACACGGTAACACACGCACAAAAACAACAAACTGCTCTTGGTCCGGATGGATAACAAGGTGTTTGAAATGGCTGACGACGGATGCTTTGCGGTGCCTCTGAATCGATTTTGCACGACTCGTAAACCTGCGGGAGCAGAGCAGGAATCACGCAGGGCGATGGGGCATCGCGACGGCCGTATCTGGCTGTCCTTCCACTGGCCACTGCGCTTAATCTCCCTCGATTTTCCGGAACTCAGGGGTAACGTACACTCTGGCCGGCATTACCGTGGGGATCTCCGGAACGCTGTGGGGGAGGTTTACGGCCTCACCACGGCTCCTGTTACCCTGCTATGGAGCACTCTCTTTCGTAACATGGGATCTTGTGTTGAAAAGATAGTATGACATACAGACAGGAATGACTTTAAATCTCATAAATCACTGCCCCTCAATCAAAGTTTGTAGGTTTTTTTTAATATATAACTGGCATGTGTATTTTACGACTAAACACCTTCATTAATGAGAAAGTTGCAGACCAAACAGTTGGGAACAAGTCCTGCATGCAGAGGCTGGACTATCTAGATACATATGGGAAGCAGGTTGGGTATGTTGAGACGCTGACTTGACTCAGGCTGTCCAGTGTGCTTGGGGGTGGGGTTTACCTTGATGTCCTTATTGCAGTAGTGTGCCCCCCGCTCCGTCAGATAGGCCAGCATAGCCTCAGCCTGCTTCTGCTCCTTCTCCGATTCCTGACGGAAAAAGCCAGCTACCCTTGGCAGGGCGACATCATGCTGCTCAAATATCCGAGCCTGACGGAAATGTAAGAATATAAGGACATGGTCCATAATGCAGGGCTTGGCTGCACTCTGGCATTTTAAAATGCTGTAATAAATTAGACACACCTTACTGCCAATTTCCCTTCAAAAGTAACTATCCCTAAACACCATCTGAATATTAACCAATTGCTGAAGGTTACGGTTTGCTGCCCCAAATCAATGGCTATATTTTGGCTTTTTACATCAAGCCCCACGCCCCCAAAGGGCAACTAACACGGACTTTTCCATCCTGCCCAAAACTATAAGACCTTACTGAAGAAAGCAGAGAACTTTGGGGAGAAAACACTGAATAAGGAATACTATCCTGGATGTAAGATTTACAGATCATTAAGTGGTAAACTACTATGCTTGTTCAGACTATTTTGAAATATTTTCTAATAAAATATATAAATTAAATCTGGCTGATTTAATGGCTTAAGTAGTGATATTGCGAAATACAGTTTAAACAAAGTCTGTTGTATAGAAAAAGGTTTAATTGGTGCCTATTGCTTACATGTATAAAAATTGTTAGAAGCGCGATGGTGCCGCTGTTCTTACCAGCGCTTGCAGCCTGTAAGCAGCCTCCATAATCAAGGTCGTTACGCCGCAGAGACTCTCCTCCACCACGCCTGGCAGGTTCTGCGTCACCCGGCTGTCACTAAGCGCTTTGTGGTTTTTGCAGACAGGGAGGCTAGTTTTCAGTCTTTTGCAGCGTGGTTCCGACATATTTAAATGTCACAATGAAGCCTGCAAAAGAGTAACGAAACTTACAGTATCCAAATTTGGAATTTTGCAACTTATGACACTTATATTTATTTTTCACCTTACGGAATCAGTTGAGTCCCAGCAGGTTGTTTGTCCCACCCAAAGAAGTTAAACTGCAACGGTAGCGGCACAGCAGGACGGCATCTAAATACTTCCCGTGCAGCTGAAGTTCATCCGGAGCGCACCTTGTGCCTTGCTGCTGGCGGCGAGAGAAGACGGATATTCGAGCGATGGGAGCGGCGAAAAAATAAAATAATGACACACCGCTACGAGACGTGCGCGGATTTTTTCCCCGTATTGCAAAACAGGCGCTTATGCAATTTTCTAACGTGATTTAGAGCTGCAATCTAAACGACACAATGAGATTTTCCGTTACCCTCACAGTGGTTCTGTGTTTGTGTTTATACGATATATGTACCTATGTATACACATACCATGGGATAATTACAAAGAATTTAAAAATTTTGGTGTAAATCTGTAATGAAACTTCTGCAGCTAAACATCAAATACATTTTGTATGTACTGTATTATGGTGGACTGTTAGTCCGAAAAGCTCATTTAACACAATATTAAAGTAGATTAGGCAACATATGTGTAAAATATATGTATGTGGATTCTGTCTTTATAAAAGTTTTGTTATGTCAAGAATATGGCTAAAACATCACAACTTTGTTTTATTTTTTTTGATTTGTGTATTAATACATTTTGAATTTGGAAGGGGGATTTAATTCAAAGCGCACAACCGAAGTCTATAAACGTCCTTGTCTGAAGTTTCTGCATTATACAATGACGCCAGTCTGTGAAGTTCAACTGCAGCATTTCCATGTGCCACACGTAAACATGGGGTGTCCTTGTTTTGGAATGTATTTCCCCGTTGCCACGTGGCCCTCCAAATCCGCAGTCCCCCTCGCCGACATCCCCCCAACTCATACCGGGCAGCCAGAGGGGCTCTCATGTTACTGTGGGGCCACCACGGCCACGCTCACCTCGCAGATGACAGACACGGGGGACTGGGCGCTCCTGCGAGGACAGCTGACCCTCGTATTAGAGCGAAGGGCAGAGCCGGGGTCAGAGTGGGGACCGGAAGCCTGAGCTGCATGGTGCTCCAAACAGTCCCCTGGAGGAACCACCCTGGAAGGAGAAACATTTACAGCCAATTTGCTTCTGTAATATCAAAATGAAATCAAAATGATATAATACCCATGCAAGTCCAAAAGGATTATCTGTTAGTATTACATGGTCTAATAAAACAGAGAATGCTTTGAGAGCATTATTTTTAAACTGATCATTTAGGTTACTCTCACAGAAAATCCAAAGTATGATACTGACTGGCCTTCTATCTAAACACAAAGTAATGTATAATTTTACAAATACAGATTATAAACGTCAGAGTGTGTCTAAAATACCACAGATGGGTTAGGTGGTGTCATTCTGCATGGGGATCGAAGACTTCAATATTTTAATGAGCATAATGATTTATCAGGATCCTCTTTATATTGTTTGTGTGAATGTTCGGCTAGATGAGGCTTCTCCTAGTTTGTGTCCATTAACATTCTTGAAGGCGGAACTTCACAAAAACCTTGTAATTCCTTCTGTTATACCTCACATTTATAGGAGTCCATAACAAATGATGATTATTTCATTATTTAGTAATTTTGAGCGGATTGATGTCAGTGAGGTGACAATTATCATATTGGATCATGGGAATCTGGATTGAAAGCTCAGAAGTGACAGGATGGACCTTCATATATAAATATCCTAGTATAGGATGAAGAAGCTGAATGGGGCTGATGCAGATGCAAATGAAAAAGAAAAATGATTTTTGTTCACCATTGTAATAAAAAAAATGAACTAAAGTAAGTTGTATTTGTATTTAAAGTAAGGTGTATTTGTATTTAAAGTAAGGTGTATTTGTATTTAAAATAAGGTGTATTTTTTTCAGTCAACAATTGAGGAATACTGTATATCGACCTAATTAGTTTTCTATTGGGGGAACAGCATCTCTCTGATGAGGAGGGTCCCTCAGCTGCAGATAGTCACACACACTGAGGCCTTTGTCCAGCCTGATGCCTCCCATTAAATAGCTGCCCGCCCCAGGGGGGGGCAGTCAGCTGTAGCAAATCTTGCCACACCCACAACCCTGGTGCTGTGTCAGTTCACAAATTGTGCAACATCACCATAATTCGTGTTTTTCTTTATTTTTTATTTTTCACCCATAGGCCTTGAAATACCAAGCTTTGCTTCTCCTAAATCTGAAAAACAGAAACATAAATTCAACTGTAGAATGTCTTACATCGAACATGTGCATTTTTTTTGCATGAATAATTATGTGGTAGGGGAATGTTGAATTAAAAACCTCGAGAGGCTTGAGTGCCTTCACAGTTTTGTAAGGGGAAGCCACTGGCCTAATATACCAGCACACTGGTCTCCACTGGAAGAGCTGGGCTCCACTGGAAGGGGGGAGTCTGACCCTCACACCTGCCACACTGTGTAACGCGGGCAGCGGAAGACCCTCCGCGGATCTGCAATGACAACGGGGGCTTTGTGCTGCAATGTAGCGTGCTCTCAGACAGCGTTACATACAGACCAGGGCTCAGGTCGCGACCCTGTGTGTGCGGACGACAGGGGGCTGTGGGCCGGGTCACAGGATCCTAACGTTGCTGGCAGAATGGCAGCTTGGGGAGGGGGATTACTCTCTGCCTGCCCACACTCGACTGAGAATCCAAGATCCACTCTTACGCTCTGTTTGCATGGGCTAACCCCAGGTCTTAGCCTTGTGCCAAAAGCCCCACAGGTTACCCCCTTTGGGCTGTTTGCACAGCCAGGATTGTGTAATTCAATGTTAAGACAGCAAAACATCACCCTGGGGAAGTTATTCAAACACTCCATGGAGCTGCTTTTCCAGAGGACAAAAACTAGACCCTCATGGAGGTAATATACACACTTTCATGGGTCAGAGAAAATAATTATGGAATCATCACAAAAAAACATTCTGATATGGAAGGAGCAATGCAGCCACGAGGATGAATGAAATTAAGTTGAATGTTAGCAGGAACATAAGAAATTTACAAATGAGAGGAGGCCATTTGGCCCATCAAGCTCGTGTGGGGAGAACTTAACTAATAGCTCAGAGTTGTTAAAATCTTATCTAGCTCTGATTTAAAGGAACCCAGGGTTTTAGTTTCTGCTACATATGTGTCACTTCTGAAAAGCATCTGACACTAGGCACTTTGTTATGTGAATTTTCCAAGCTTCTTAACCATGAATAAAATTCAAAATGAGCCAGAGTCAGTTTCTGAATTGTAGATGCATCAGTCAGAAAAAAGCAAAATTATTTCATTTGGCATGAGGAACCATCTGAAAAATCATAACAGCAAGTGCCAAATATGACATTTCTGCATTGTCAAAGAATAACAGTGACGGATAGACAATTAACAGGATGGTTGACACACATTACAAAAATAAAACCACAGTGAACTAGCCACTGAATCAGCACTGCTGTGACCCAATCTCAGCAAAAATGTTATGTTGTGAGTTGCATAATACTTGAGTCCATACGGGAGACCATACCGGAGTCCATACCGGAGACCAAACCAGAGTCCATACCGGAGACCATACCGGAGTCCATACCGGAGACCATACCGGAGTCCATACCGGATACCAAACCAGAGTCCATACCGGAGTCCATACCGGAGACCAAACCGGGGACCAAACCGGAGACCATACCGGAGTCCATACCGGAGACCATACCGGAGTCCATACCGGAGTCCATACCGGAGACCAAACCAGAGTCCATACCGGAGTCCATACCGGAGTCCATACCGGAGACCAAACCGGAGACCATACCAGAGTCCATACCGGAGACCAAACCAGAGTCCATACCGGAGTCCATACCGGAGTCCATACCCGAGACCAAACCGGAGACCAAACCAGAGTCCATACCGGAGACCAAACCGGAGTCCATACCGGAGTCCATACCGGAGACCAAACCGGAGTCCATACCAGAGACCAAACCGGAGACCAAACCAGAGACCAAATTGGAGACCAAACCAGAGACCAAACCAGAGTTCATATCAGAGACCAAATCGGAGTCCATACTGGAGACCATGCTGGAGTCCATACTGGAGACCAAACCGGAGCATAATACCGGAGAGCATTTCTATCCAAAGCCAATATACAAAGACACACCCCCTGGCACAAAGTCGTAAAGCACTTTACAATCATCATATCCAGAAAATATCCAAATAATGACTGTAAGGTATATTTATTGATGCAAGACCTGAAAGAAGACAGCAGAAGTAATTAAGCTTGTTTTACATTCTGCCATATATATATAGGGCAGTGGTGGCTTGATGGTTAGGGAAGCACACTTGTAATTGAAAGATTGTAGGTTCAGATCCCCCACCACCAAGTCACCACTGAGGTACCCCAAGCACTGCTCCCTGGGTGCTGAATTAGCTGCCCCCTGCTATGTTATGTGACATTATCACACTTGCAAAATTTAGGCTGAAGATGTAAAAAACATAGTAAAAAACATGTAATTAAACATAGTCTTATGTGTTCGTGTGCTGTCATTAAATACAAGTGGCATTAACCTGCTAAATATATTTTCTGGGCAGTGAGGACAAGGTGCATGTATGTGTGTGTGTTTGTGTTTGTGTGTGTGTGTGTGTGGGGGGGGGGGGGGGGTAGAGCCACAGTGTTGCCAGATTATGAAAGGTATGGTTCATTAAAAGCCCTTATTTAACAGCAACATTTAACAGGACACCCATGGCTAAAGGCACAGCTGGGAAAGTGATCAATAGTCTTCTCCTGTTACCAAGGCGAACAGCTGTCTGATTAAGCGATTCTGGAACATCATCAGCAGATCATACTCATGCCCCGTACCCCTGGAAATTGTGCCCAGAGTCTGACAGAAGGGAATCCAAACAAAATACAGCCCCCAGCTAGAACACAGCAAGGGACTCCCTTTATTAGAGCCCTGTTTTTCATTGCCTGTACCCAACACTAAACCCTGGTCCTACACGAGCCTTGTTATTACGGGTATTTTCACCATGAGGTACCAGTGGCTCTCCCACAGGAATTTACAAGGCTTTTGTGTGTTTTTGAGAGGTTCAGCTAAAACCTGGATGGTCAGATGCACATTCAGTCTATGTTGCCAGCCGGGGCTGGGCAAGAGGATACACACAGTCTCCATAACAGGCACTATGATTACACCAAAAATTCACAGGAATACTCCCTGCTTATGAAAGTGATATAAATAGTCAGGGCTATGGCGATTCATAATGCAATTTATGGTGTTATGCGGCATGAACAAAACCAATACACAGCATACAATAGACTATTACAGGGATATCCAGTGAGGAACTCCTCTTAGAGAAGACTAGTGGCTTGCTTATTCTCTATTAGCATCACTTTGATCTTCACACTATAGGTTTTGCAGTGTTATAAAAGCTAAGCTATGGATACAGCAGACTTTTCCAATATGTAATTTTTGTGTAAGTATGATGAGAGGTTAGTGCAAGAGAGAAGCCAGTGGTTAAACAATAATTGGCAACATTCTACCTGAGGGCGCACAAATACTTAGTGACTTGGTTACTACTGAAGTACAAATCATGAACAAATATAACATCTAATTCAGAAAAATGCATTGCAATTTATAATGAATGACGTGATTAGTATTTTATTTAGTAGTTCCTTAGTAGTTCATTCCATAGTTCCTCAGTAGCTCATTCGGTAATTCATCAGTTGTTCATTCAGTAGTTCCTCAGTAGTCCCTTAGTAATCCCATCAGTTCCTTCAGTAGTCCCCCAGTAGTTCCTTCAGTAGTTTTCAGTAGTTCATTCAGTAGATCCTTCAGTAGTTCCTCAGTAGTTTATTAAGTAGTTTATTCAGTAGTTCATTCAGTAGTTCATTCCAGTAGTTCCTTCAGTAGCTCATTCAGTAGTTCCTCAGTAATCCCTTCAGTAGTTCCTCGTTTGTCCCTTCAGTGGTTCCTTCAGTAGTTCCACAGTAGGTCACAAAGATTATCATCTAAAGACTGACATAGTAACAAACATAGTAATTGCTTGAGATAAAACATGTGTCATGATTCATTAATGATAAATTAACATAAGATCAGTATGTAACTTTGTGGTTAATTCATATAGAATTAATGGCATAATACTATGTTTTTTTGTGGCCCTTCAAGTAAAGTGTTACCTAATAATTAGAATAATGTAATGTGTATCATCATGAGGCATGCTGCCTGCCAGACATAAACATACACCTTGCTCAAGAGAGACTTGAACCATTTTCATTTCTTTTGAAATTTCATTTCTTTTTGAATTTTCATTTCTTTTTGAATTTTCATTTCTTTTTGAATTTTCATCCCTCTGGCAAGACATGATTTTACTAAAAAAATGTCCGTATTAAACCGCCTGCTTTTCACTGATAAATTTGTTTTTTGAGACAGTGAAAATCACGTCATTTTCTCTGAAGGAATGAACCTGCCTTTAATTCCAACAGCAGTATTTCCAGGCCCAACAATTGTTGTTTTTATTGGAAATACCTGCGGTAAAAAAGAGGCAAAATTCACACCACAGTCTACAGGTGATATTTGATCTGAGGGAGACTTTGGCATGAGGTA
The DNA here is from genome assembly GCA_015164015.2 of Brevimyrus niger. Classification (NCBI taxonomy): domain Eukaryota; kingdom Metazoa; phylum Chordata; class Actinopteri; order Osteoglossiformes; family Mormyridae; genus Brevimyrus; species Brevimyrus niger. The sequence continues at coordinate 5,190,946 of JAABNY020000019.1, forward strand.
GTGGCAAGTATAAGTTTAGGCAAATGAAGGACAACAAGGGCTCTGGATATAGGGGCCCGTGTGTGTGTGTGTGTGTGTGTGTGTGTGTGTGAGTGAAGGCATCCAACGATTTAAAGGCCAGTGTAACTCTATGAGATGGAGAAGTGAAACTGATCCCAGTTTAAGCAGCTCTCTCGCAGTGGTTGGTGGTTGTTTTAGGGGAGGTCGGGCGGGGTGGATGCCGGCCGTCGGGGCCGTATCAGGGACAGCTAACTCCACCTGAATAACCGAGACTCGGCCATAGATTAACACGCAGCATTCCAGCACTGACAGCATGTGCAGAGACCTTTGGGGTCCTATTGGGACTCGGGCCCCTGCTCGCCCCAGCCCATGGACACCTGCTTTGAAGAGGAGGCCCCACAACAACACAAGCGCAGGGGGCATTGCGCCAGCGCCAAGGCCACCCAAAGACGGGCAAGTATGGTTGCCCCCCCCCTCCCCACAACATACACCATTCTTATCCTAACTCCACCCACTTTCTGAAGGTCTCCTCAAAATCCTCCGGGACAAAATCCTCTGAGATCTGAATTTAAATGTGTGCATATTTGCATCACCTTCTGCAACTGTGCACAGCATATTACAGTATGTTACAGTATTACAGTAAGGAGAAATCAGATAGCATGAAAGTAATACCATTTTGAGGAAAATCAGAAAATATCAATTCCAGTGGCTGAAAAAGCCTTCATTTCAGTAATGTCTAATGGTACATATCAAGGGCATAACTTTGGATTAGGGGGGTTGAGGTCCCCACCCCTTCATCATGACAATATAATTATTTTTTTTTGGGGGGGGTGTTTTGCCCAGTCCTGATTTTTGGGGCATAATTTTTGCCCGTGTCATATTAACCCAAACACATCCTGGACATACTGCCAGACTTATCGCCTGTGACCTCCACATACAATTTAAAATTAGTAGCGATACCTAAAAATAGGCAAAAACAATGCCAGTGGCACAGGGGAGGGTGAGGTTGCTCTTCTTGACAACCTGCACTGCAAAATCAAAACGGTCATCTAATGGCAGATACTGCATTCAACCCCCAAAAACCCGAACGACCACTTAAAAATGATTTGGTGGATTTAAAAAAAAATCCCAAGAGTTATATTACACTGCAAGGTTACACACTGGGGGTGTGAGTGAGCTCCCTGTGTGGTCTCCGCTCACCCCTCTCCCCCACTGCGTCTCCCCGTGCCCCGTACATTCGACACTCAGCAGTGCCCAAATGGAGACAAACACAGGACACAACTGTCACTGATAACACATTGTTTCTGAAAGCAAGAGGCAAGTGTCTGGAAACACCAGTTGTGTCCCTGTGACCCGCATGGTAACCCTTTACCCCTAATGGCCAAACGTTGCCTTCCACTGTCCCGTTCCACAAGTTCTCCTCAACTGACCACTTAAGTTCATTAAGGCTAATTGTCTTACAGGATTTATTTTGTCCTACATCTATTTTAGTGGAGGGAGGCTGAAGCCCGGTTTTGTTTTGCCTGTGAGTATTTCGTTGTGTCGTTGTAGCTTCTTCTGCTGTCGAGGACCAGCAGGAAGACACCACGAGTGCTAGCAAAGCAGTGTCGTTAGCGTTAGCGGCTATCGACATTCCAATTGAATTTGTAATTGAGCCAGTGACATAAGGCTCATAGGCCTTTATCAGGCTCAGAGGCGAGAGTCTGCTTGGCAACAGGACAGCTGATGGATCAAAGGTGACCTCACAGTGACGTCGTCATCCTTTGATCTGCTCGCGTCTCGGGACACCCGCGCCCGTGAGGTAGGGAGCAGCCTCCCAGGGCATGTGGCTGTGCTGGGGTGGCAGCTACTCGGGTCAGCAAGTGTGAATAGGACGAAGGGGACACAGGCCTGGATGTTTTGACCCCGGGGGGGGGGGGGGGGGGGAAAAATCTGGTCAAAAAATTTTTTTAATCTCCGGGCGGCACCCCTGGTGGTCCCTCTTCCCCCTCCCCCGGGGTGCCCGTTTAAAACACCACAAAACCCACCAAAT
>JAABNY020000019.1:5227193-5240283 GCA_015164015.2 Brevimyrus niger
GTGTCGTGGTAGGAAAGAACAGACAGAACGTTAAAGTGTTAGATGAGTAGGAGGGGGGGGGGTGGGGGGGGGGGGGGGGGGGGGGGGGGGGGGGGGGGGGGGGGGAGGGGACCTGACAGTTACTGTCACAACAAACTGGCCTGTTTGGAAAACTTGGCTGACCATTAAGGATATTCACAAATAGCTGGGCCTAGTTTTCCGTTTGTGTCCAGTATTAGGTTACATCTCACCCTATAGCTAAATACCACCGCTAAGTTTACCTCTGCTGATGTTTCAGGCACTAAAGTTCAGCCCTAAACATAATTAGCTCTGGCGATTTAACTTTTTCTTAACCCCGTAATGAAACAACCATATGTGCCTTTGAGACATTTCAAATGGTTATTCACGATAAGCTTTTGCACCATAAATGCTAATATAGTGATATTTGCCGTCTGAAACAGACAAAGGAACCATTTTGTCCCTTTATTGTCGACAATCCAACAGCAGCTTTCTAGCTATCAGTGCTAACCCTCTGCAGCTGTTCAGCAGCTACTTACTCCGGCACCACAGACACCATTCTGTCATTTCACTCCATCCCTCCATAATCCTGGACTGCTGAGCTCCATTTTGTGCATTTTAGAGCTACAGAGGACAAGAACCACTGTGTTCTAACCCAGTGCTCAATGTTTTTATTTAGTTCCAGCTCCTAGTAGGAGCAAAAATGTAGACTGTCTGGCAGGGAGCAAAAATGTGGACTATCTGGCAGGGAGCAAAAACATGAACCGTCTTGGGGGTCCTGGAGGACTTTAGTTGGGACACACTGCTCAAAGCAGCCTCTCGCAGCAGGTGATCATCAGACTCCTAGGCATTTATATATGTGCTCTATCATGAACATCTACTGAACATTCAACTTTTTTTGATAGTGTGGCTATTTAGCTAATATTGATTTTATTGCAGGAATACGAAATTCAGCATTTGCCTTCTTTTACACTTTCTACCCTCTTTCAGTGATACCTGTAACACACCGAAGTGCTGCAGATATACCTGGAATTAAAGGTGTTTGGTCTAATACCGAACTACTGAGGTGCCTGACACAGGGCATGGCTTGGCTGACGCGCTTGATGGTAACGATGCTAGACTTCACCTAGTTAATTTTGGTTGCTGCATATGCTATGCCATTAGGCGAATCATGATGTTGAATACAAAGATGTCCATTTATTCCAATGCCGCACGTAACAGTTATCACCAGTAAGCTCGGTAACAAGCAGCACAACAAAGCGTTGCGTGTTCGACGTCGCCTAGACGTAAGCGGTCAAAAACCCTTTGCCCTTCCGGGGCAAAACACCTACACACAACATTGAGTTTGCAACCTTTATACCTGAAACAATTACATGCGCCACCCCATGTTCCACCTAGGACATTACAACATTTAACTAAAGCAACATTTGGCGCTTACACCCTGAAATGCCAGCAATGTATTAAGCATGATATTCATTGATAAGAAATCAAAATGAACGATTACATGGTTCATGACCTTGCTCTTGCAGTTATTATCCACAGGAAAGGATCAGGATATAGGTGAAGTAAAATATGAGCCTTGTCCAACGACTTTATCGCTTTGTTTCCACCAAGCCAAACTGCACATCAGTCTTGCATTTCCTCCCATGAATGACTCTCTCTCCCACTAAGAAGAAGCAATACACTTAAATCTGGGGTTGCTTATCCATCATGCTTCAAAAGTAGCACTAACCTGCATAGACAAGCTTGTATGCTGGAGGTCCCAGTCATAAGTAACCATAAGGCTGGCAGATGACCATTTCAGCAGGGCCTGTACCCAACAGATTTGGCTCTAGAGTCAACACTCAGCATGGAAGTAAGGCCAGTCAATCTAGACAATACCTTGTATCTCCTGTACTACAGCCCAGATTCCTTGTCCACTTTCCCAAAGACAGCATTCATCGTCAAGGTCTGATCCATCTGAGTCCTTCCCACTCATACAGATGGTACAGGAATGGACCTCTTCTTTCACTGGGGGTACCTCCAGGTTGCCCAATCCTGGGCAATGTACTCTTGGTCCATTTCATGGGGTCTTTTTTGAATTGTTGTTTTACTGGCTTCTCCCCACAGACCGGGGGCCTGTACTACGTAGCGAGGTTACTGGCTTATTGGAGTAACTTGACGGATTTAAGGTACCACAGTTTAAATGAACTTTATATTCATTCACTTACATTTTGCCCAGATTACCTAAAATCCGACAAGTTACCCCGATAAGCCAGTAATAGCTCCTTCGTAGTACAGGCCACTGTTCTTTAAGGAAGGCCTTACCAGGAGCTCCGGATAACACAGCAATCCAACATCAAAGCACAATGGTTCTTAAACTCTCATCGCAGACAGCTTGTTTTCAGCTACAGAGAGCATGTTGGGGGACGTATAAAGAGAATTTCCCCATGGGGATATTATTATTATTATTAGTATTATTGTTATTACTCTATTTTTTTTGCTGACCAGCTATATGAAATTTTATGTCAAGTTAAATTGGTGAAAAAAACAACAAGGTTATGCCTTAGATTTAATAAGACAAAAATTATGTGGATAGAAGATAATTTATAAAGAACCTAGATCTAGACTGAATCTAAGATGAAGCCCTGCCGTTCTGACCCAATGTAGTAGCCTAAACAGCCCAGACTGCAGTTAAAACCTCTTAATCTTCTCCATTTTGAAGAGAACAATGGGCCTTCTATTAATCACAAAGCAGCACTCATCTTCACGGGTCAGGACGCTCTCCACACCACAGACACGTGGCCCCCACTTGGCAGTAATCCTTGTCTGCCATGCCGAGCGCGGCCCTCCTCCCCGAGTCGCTCTCCAGTAGCCCCCCTTGCCGGGTGCAATGGCAAGTTGTGGTTTCAAACATCTTGTTTTCTCATTTGCCCAATGACAGTTGTTCCTGCAGCTGAGCATGTGCGGGACAGTCGCCCAATGTTCCAGGGGTGGACAGCTGTGGCACAAATCATACTAAAGCCATTGCTCTGGAGATTAAGGTCATACAGTAAAGTGTGTGTGTGTGTGTGTGTGTGTGTGAAAGTTTTAAACGACCTGCAGCCCCCTTGCCCATTCTATACCCCACAAATAAATGCAGGGGTCCATTTTAACCCCCCACAGCCCAAGGTCCTTCACTAAGGTCCTCCAGTAAGGTCTCTCAGAAGGCTCTTAGGCCACCATGTGGGCCAACACATGGTTCACAACCTTAACAGATGACAACACACCTGCAGGAACAGGTGACATAAGAAACGTAAACACCCAAAGATTGCTGACAATTCAAAATAGAAGGTAGCTATTTTAGCTACAGTATTTGATGCATCAAAAACATGTAAATCTAGGTTTAGATATTAACAGTGCATAGATACATCTAATCATTTAACTCTGAGCTCATATTAACCTGAATATAGACCTGAATAAAATATGTCAACTCAACAACAGGTTTTGCGCTTATATTTCTTTTGACTGAAATGTCCATAATAATTCATGATGGTGGTAACCCCTGTGTCAATAAATAAAACACATAGTTCAATGTAAAGAATAGTGATATTTATGATATAAAACTGAAGTTTGTATATAGCTATTAAATATAAACTAGGTTAAATCTAAACTAGGCATCACAAATGGCTCCACAGGAAATTCCACTCTTTTCTAAGTTTCACAGTATTAAAAAAACTAAGTGCTTATCTTTAATACCTTTATTCAGCAAGGCATGGCAGCCAGACAAAGCACATATTCATATGAATGGTTTCCAGAGTACTTCCTCACATTTACAGAAATGACCCGTGAGAGGAGTCCAGTAGACCGTCCCTCCAGTTTACCCAGATAAGCATGATGCCTGATCAATTTGAATCTTTCATTTGTTCATTTTTGCTTTCTTTTCAGTAATGCTTGACTTAATGCACATTTCTATAGACACCCCTCTACTTACAAACTTCCAAAATTTGTCGGATTTAGGTTAATTGTAAGTAAACGAAGATAAAGACCATTTAAACTGAGGTGCCTTAAATCCGACAAGTAGTCTGGCTAAGCAAAAAATCTTGCTTTTTGATATGGTATTGCAGTTCTGTGGCAGATGGAATGCATCCGACTCGTATTAAGTGCATATATATTCCCTTTTTTCTTGAGCCTGTTTGCTCATGCAAAATTGAATGTGATTAATATAAATTAAAAATAAATGGTATTTAATCATGATTAATCGAAGCAATCGAGCAGTAACCCTGTGATTAATCTGATAAAAAAAATGTAATCATTTGACAGCACTACTTTAATCTATATATGTACCTTTTATTTCCTTTTTTAAAAAATCTTATACTGACACACGTCATGTTGGCCTGCATGGTGTGCCAGTGGTTACCACTGTTCCCTCACCTGTGCTGGGTTGCCAGTCCAAGCAATAGGAGGAGGTTTGGGCATTTGAAGCATGGGCTCCCTGCCAAGTCAGCGGGCCACATGTGAGCATTCGCTTCGGCAAAAGCCACGGGGGGGAATCATTCTGGCTACAATGAGCCTTCTGATTTCAACAGGAAGACGGGCTAAACCCACAAAACTTTCCTGTGAACTCGAAACTCCACAGGAGAAAAAGGGGGATTTCAGAATGACTGAGAAAGTCTTGTGTGCGTGTACCAGGCCCAGACCAGATCATCTTCAAACCTCACCAGCCTGGAATCTTTTATTAATAGCTTGCTTAGAGCTGATGATGCACAGAGGGTGACTTGAAGAGAAGTTTATCCAATCTATTTTGCACGCTGGCGTTTGGTTTTCTACGAATCGGAGGGATAAGGCGCTTAGTCTTGCGGGCGAGCTGAGCCAACCTGGCCCCCTGACTGCGCCATTAATCAACCTTGGCCTCTCTGTGACCTTTGAACCCAGACTGTCTTGCTTTTTTTTTGAGCCGGACAGTTTCTTTTTCGGACGTAAGACAAATGCTTACCATCAGCTAACTGTCACTATGTGAGGTGACAGAATATTCTTAGAAAAAAATGTGTGACAGTACAGGATATTATATTACCATTACATTATAAAACCATAAATAGTAACAGGTAGAGCTCAATGATTAAATTAATTCTGGAAATGTGAATCACTTTTTTGGCAATCCAGTAAACTCGAGCTTTATTACAGCTAAAAATAAAGGAGGTAGCAATATTTGGGTTGTCTTTAATAACTTCCCAGCGCGCAATGATCTTGTCAGAGTGCCGCTAAATGTGGCTCATGATCAGGATTTTCATTCCAGAATGTCAAGAGCCCACAGTGCTGAATCAGAAGCTGCTTTTACAGTTTTGCAAGATCCAGATTTCTGCTTCGTGCTTTAAGAGCAACTTCTGCTCCTGAGTAAGTCTGAAAGAATTTTATTAATCATCACTGTAAAAATGGGGAGGCCAGCGTACCATTGGGGTTCAGTTAACAGATCTTGGCCATGTGTTCTCTCCTCTATTCACTCTCTCCATGAGTCCCACTGCCAAGAGATCCAGAAGTCAGGCATTTTTTAAATATGAATACATTGTGTAGCATGTTAATCTGAAATAAGTAACAGCAAGTTTGCACTGAGCACATTCCGGTGTTGAAACATGTCTGCGATAATTCAGGCCAGAAATGTTTCAGAATTAAGCTAAATAACAATTTTATCGCTAAGGATATTGTAAAGACCTTGTCTCCAGCAGAGGGAGTCCTTTTTACAATCCATTTTACAAATGATGCATTAGCTCGGGGGGGGGAGGGGGGGGGGGGGAGGGGGAAGGGGGCACCTTGGTATCGAGAAACCATATGGAGACCCCTCTGTCCCCCTTGTTGACACGGTGAGGGGCACCTCCCCCGAATGACCTCTGGACGGCTTTTATGAGGGCCCACACAGGCTGTCAGTTGGGCGTGGTCGTCTGTGTCCTGGGGGGGGGGGTTCTCTTCATCCTCACCCCATAACCACCCCCAGGAATAGCCAGGGAGAGCAGTTCTAGCGTTGAGGGACCAAGTGGGCCATTTCTCCCTGATTGACTCATTAATATGTTTACATCACTCACTTTTAGCCACATTACTCTGAATTAACGACTGGCACAAATGGACAAAATGCATAAACAGATGGAAGACGACTCAGCACTGAGAATTGTGTGTAAGTAACTTTTTTAAACATGAAAGAGGCCATACCTGACTCATCAGTGTAATACTGTGGGATAAATGTGAGCATGCTATAATCTAGCGAGCGATGACAGGATCCGGCACAGGTGTCTGGCTTTTTAAAGGGGAATCTCCAGCATAGACTGCATTAGGGCCCACTGCTAATTCTGCTGTGAGGGAGACCCTGAAGCAGGGTGTAAGGTTTCAGTGTTGAGATGTGATTTACAAGTGCAGTCCTCAGCGGACACCCCCCCCCCCCACCACCACCCTGATTCCTTTCTATAAGCTGTGGCCGATGAACCCATTTCAAAGGAGGGATCTTGGTGCCCATATCAGGGGAATGAGAACATTTCAAAACAACCAAGGGGAGAAGGCAAGCTGGGAAACAGCTGCGGGGCCAGGAATACGGGACTGTTACCTGTGCATGCTTTACAGTCAAACCCAGCATGCATTCGGTAAGCCAGCAAGGTCTCCTACGACCTGGACGTACACTTCAAAGGGGAGTGAGGAGCCACTGTGGCCCACCGTTCTCTGCACTGTGGAACCGTCTCTGGGAGCCAACCTGTAGATCTTTTCAAAGGAAGTGTTTATTGAAAAAGCAAATGTACATTAGTATGATACACATTATTGAGGCCATCACATCCACTGTCACAAAACAAGTCAAAACAGAAGACAAGGGCACAGATCTCTCCAACCTGTCCTCCAAGCATCATAAATGTCACCAAACAAACAAACCTACTATGTTACTACAGTACGTTTATATTCCAGTTTAAAGGCAACGTAAAAATGAAAAAGGCAAATTACAACATTTATGCTGGGGTTACTTAAATATGAAATGCATTTTTAAATGACGCTGTGTGATATTATCATCAATTATGTTCACTTTTTTATTCTCAATTTTGTAATAGAATAGCAGTAGTATCTTAATTCCATTGTAGAAATTTACTAAATAAAAATGTTCTACAGTATGTAAGTGAATAAATAAATAAAGTACTCAGAAGAGTTTGATTTGAATTGTAAAGCTTAATTTCACTGATATTTATGGAAAGCATTTCACACAAAAAAACGATACGTGTTTCAATCCTAAAAGCTAAATATGTGCAAAACCCATTAAAACACAGATACTTATCTAAGTAGTATTCGATCATCAGTTCACCTATGTACAAAATATGAATATTTATTAAACACATTTTTTTGCTAATATATGTTTGTGTGCCCAGATACTACAATGAAAAAAGTAAAAAAAAAATCCATCGTTTTACAGGCATCGAACAATGCTGTTCTTCAGTGTGAATCCACATTTATGACATGTGGTACTGAAATAGATATACCATATTCCATATTACCACCACAGCCAATTAACTTTTAGGAAATGATATGGATAACTAGTCATCCTGTAGCTCTTTTTAGGACTGACAAATAGAATGAGATCATATATTCACATGGCAAAATGTAGCCATGACTACACAAGTCAACAGTCAATGCCTGTCAGCCTAATCTCCTCCAGTGTGAGGTTATGGGATTGTCAGTGTACTGGCGAAAAAAAAAAAACTGGATTTAATCACCTACCGACGGCGAGGATCCGAAGGCAACCCATGTGAGACAACCCCCGCTATCAACACCGGAGATGGTGTTCCTTCATGCAAAATGTCAGCTTCGAGGGAAGCTTTGTTTTGTCCCGTTTGCCCTCCTCCATGCTTCATTGCTTGCGTCTGAACTAGGTCTCAGAGGCAGAACCCATTTACCACGGCTAGGACCACTGGCAGGAACAGTCAGTAGGCTCCTGGATGGTGTAGGTCACCCAGGTGGAGTTGGCACTGCAGAAGAGCTGCACGGAGCGCTTCTGCAGGCCCACCTCCCGGCAGCACTTACAGAACCGCGCGTAGGTGTTGATGTTGTAATTGTAGATGCTGGCCGACGGGCACTTCCCATCGCAGGACACAATGTTCACCTGGAAGCAGACAGAGGGAGCTTAGGCGAATACGTGGCACAGAAACACTGGATGAGTGATCGGGGAAAATAGGCAGAATGTAAACGAGGACAAAACAAGGCTCACTCACCGGCCTGTTGCTCCGACAGTCATTTTTCCTGATTGTCATCCAGACGGTCACCTTCTGGCACGACTTCCCGTCTTCTTTACCTGCAAGAGTACCGGCAATCCCATGAGGCAATGCAACCAACAGCATTCTTTGCGGCAACTTCGGGACTTTTACAAAATCATATTGCCGTCGTCAGGATAAGCTCTGCAGTCAAGCATAAGTATCATTCAGTGGCTTGTTTTTAACTTCAAGAAAATAGATCTTACAAAAAGGAATATATCTAAAAGTATTGTCTAAAAGTAAAATTATCTAAAAGTATGAACAACGTAACAACAGCTACGAATGCCTCAAATATTTCCACCAGTGTGTAGCGTGTAAGAAATTGCTGGACCCAGCAGAAAGCATAAATGTTTCAACCTTTTGAAACAGAAGAAACTCACATATCGAGACTGGGTCTGTAAAATTGACATTTCATTCAAACTTTGAGCGAAGTACTTCTAAAATAAAATATTTAAATTATCAAGGTGAACAAACATTTAAATTAACAAACAATGTTACATACATTGCCCTGGATAGAGAAATGTAGTAAGTAAACTGACAGCAAACAATATTCTTATGGATGCTGCTTTGAAGCCAGCTATTTTTTAACTGCATAGAAATTGGATGGAGTGCTTCAATTACATCGTTTTTCTGAACATCATTCTGACTAGCAGAAAAGGAAATGCATTGCAATGTGTTAGAAACTGTTTGGGTCATCTGGCATGTGCAGCACTAATGCTGAGGAAATTTCTGCGGAAGCAGGTAGCCGCATGCACACTGGGCATGGATCAAGGCAAATCCGGGGTCAGAGGTCAACAGCGACCTTCTGCCACCTGTGCCATATCACCCAAAGAGCCATGCTACGGACTTCTACTCCTAGGATTAGTGTCAGCACACCAGAAACGTGTACTAAAATACATGCAACACATATCTACACAGACACTCAACTAGGTGGCCACTACCAACAGTACATTGTTGGTGATCAACAATGCACTGCCCAAACAGTGCAAAATGGAGGAAGCTTTAACTGCATCGTGTATATTAACAGCACAGACTTCTGGGTAAAAAAAATAAATAAAAATGGGATGAAATAAAAGGATTTCTAAATACTGGAGAGCATTTAATCTGGTTGAAGTAGGGAGTACATTGTTGGTTATCAACAATGGTGCTGGCAAGCCTTGTTTGTCACATGATTATTCAGTCATCTGGTACCTCGTTCACAGTCAGTGCTAACTGTGGGAGTCAATGGGCTAACAGGGAATGGGAACAGGGACAATCCAGTACCTGGTGAGATTGGTACATGTTGGTCATCTTGCAAAATAACACAGGAAAATCTCAGCTGGCTGAGCATGGATGTTTATATGCTTTTCAAAGTTAAAGAATTAACAGCAATAGAGATGTGTGTGTATGTGTGGAGGGGGGGGGGGGCTGTGTTTTGTCACAAAGGCTTCATTTATATACATTTGGTGGACATGAGAACTTAAATATTGTCAGTAAGCAATCATTTATATATATGAAAGTAAAAAGTTACTGATGCTGATTTTTGGAAAAACTATATTAATTTGAGAATTTTATTGGACAGTGCAGTATGTCAGTGTTGATAGTGGGCATTTATGTTAACGAATGAGAATTCAGTCAATCAAAATTTACACCGTATCAGTTCGAATTAACAAAATCATTCATGCGCATCGTTTGTCTTTTAGTTCAAAACAAACATTAACAATTCCTTGTATCTGTTCTTCAAAAGCAATGGACAGAAGAACTGAGTCAGCTTAGAGTGCTAAAGTCTGCATGTTCTGTTCTCAGTGCAGTGTATAATGTTTTAGAAGTATCATTTAATTGTGCATTTTGATTAAAACAACAGACACCAGTATAATATTATATATCCATCTGAAGAAAACAGGCCACGCTCAGTTACTCCACGTGGCGTCAGGAAGCTGCTGCTGGTGAGTAATCTCATTGAAAAGCATATAAAATACAGTCCCTATAGCTAAAACTGTGCATACACAGTACGACACAAAACTGCAGTGAAAACACATTTCAGTGGATTTTTAAAAACCAAGAAGCATGAAATTTTTGCCCAATTTAACATCCACTGACAAAAAGCTTTAATATATTTTGCTTAAAATGCCTGTCGGCACAACACGAAAAGCATATTTTTGTTTCAAACGTCATTAATTTGCAGGGAGTCCCACATCTAGCTCAAATAAATATTTAGGAATGTCTCGTATTTGGAAAGAGTTAAAAAGATTTCATGGTGCACTTCAATATACAGCAAGCAGTGAGGAGCTACAGACCTGCAGTCCTATCTGTAAGCTACAGAGCTTAGAGGCAGGCGGGGGGGAGGGGGGGGGGGCACTCGCCACTCTACTCACATGTCCTGCAGCATCCACCCATGTAACTCAGTATTGTGCCCCCGATCTAGGACGACATCACATTTGATGAGGAATTGATTCGATACAATTTGACACAATAAGAAAAACATTCATCAGCAGAACTGAAGTCCACAGATTTAGCAAAATACCGGCCAGTATGGAGTGACCAGGGCTGTCAAAAGAAGCCCCCAAGGAAAATGCATTCAACCTGCGACCTGTAATTTCAACTTAAATTTGGCGATTGGAAACAACAGGAAGTCTAGGTTGTGAATCTCAGTAGAGTTTTTTTCCCCCAGGAATCTCCTGCTAATTTCTTCTCCCAGTCTGCCACACTGAATCCTGAAAAAGGGGTTTTGAAGAAAACCAAAATAACCAAGATCTTGGGATCTAAGGGATTTTTTTCCCCCGCAATGCTGATGGCTCTTGACTTGCTTTGTCTTTGCCTTAATGGGGCCGGTGACTGTTCTCAGGCACTGGGGTCCTTCTGTGGGGCGGCTTCAGGGAAGGCCTGACGCGACACGCACCTTAATGCACTCCGACTCGTTGAAAGGGGGGCAGCTGAAAGGGTAGGAGACCAGCGTGGGACCGGACAGAGTATCCGTACACTCATACTTCAGGCAGTCCGACACCCACGTCCTTCCGGGCTGAAAGTGATGACAATTAGCATCCTTCAGAACATAGGAAAGATCCTACAATCAACAAGGGACTAGGCTTGCTGTGTCAGTTTGCAGATTAACTAATGACATGGACCTTAAGTACAGGTATTTCAAGACCCAGTGAAGACCGTTGCATCCTTTAGAAAGATACTTAGCATAAATATTCTGTTGTGCATATTCTATAAATATCACTTTAACTAAAGGGACTTACTAATATGGCATTTGTCCTACGGCCTTACCTTGTACAACTCAACTGAGCCATTTTCATTTGTGTACATACAGGAGATGTTCTTGCAGAACCCACAGCATGTCGTCTGGTCCTTTGGTGGGACGTATACCTGGTTCTGCGAGAGGGATGCAGCCACAGGATGGTTTTATTAGGCAACCATGAGGCAGGATCGCCAGGGGAAAGGGTGAGATTCATGACGGACTCACCGGCTGGCACTGGGAAGAGCAGTTTCTGCTGGTGGCCCGTGTGCGGAAGAACCCCGTGGCTGTGTCCAGGGAGTGGGTGCACTGTGTGGTGTAGCAGACGCCCTCGGGGCTGTGTTCCACCAGGGTCTGACCCGGTCTCATCACGCCCCTTTCCCCGTCCAAACACACCTCCTCCCGCTCTGAACACACAGACACAGACACGTTCCGACCGCCTGCGCCGTACTCATCCTCCCACGAACGGGCAAGCCACTGCGAAACTGTCAGCCTGACACCGGGGAAGTTGCCGTCTGTGATGCTTTTCTCTGGATCAGGAAACATCTTTTCTACCCCACGTACCCAAGAGGACCCACGTTTTTCTCACCACACTTATATCTTCTGCACCCACACTTGTTTCCCGGATCTGTGAGGAACGCTCTGTCCACCTGCAAGGTCTCTCCCTTTAAAAACAAAAAACAGAAACCATTAAAAAAAAAACTACAAAGAGTGAGGGGAAACAAACCCCACAAACCCTTGATGTTAATTAACCTACCAGATGACATTTCGGCCTGGGGATGGCGTCACAGGCACATTCTGGAAGACAAGACGGACCGTGAGTGTCGCCGTGGCCACAGGGTGGAGTGACAGCCCCCCCGAGGCGGTGAGCTTACCGCATGTCTGCAGCGGACAGCAGCGCTCCGGCGAGGCCACGCTCACCTCAGACATGCCAGGGAGGCAGCTGACCTGGGGACACCTGTAGGGCTCACATACTGCAAAGATGGGAAGCCAAAACTGCCTTTAGCTTATCTGCTTTATCCAGTTACACAATCACTCAGATATCCTGCATGATATATACTTTTTTTACCAGACTATGAGCACATCTGAAAGTAATTAAATAATAACGGTGCTTATTTTGGCCCCTCTCATTGTACTCTTGCACAATTTACTCAAATACATTTGAATTATTTGTACATATTGCAAGCTTGTAAACATTTGCAGGTGTCTATGTGTGTACAAAAGAAGATTCTAGATAGTTTCCCAATCCAGTCCTGGAGGACCCACAGACTGTGGGTCTCTGAGGACCGGATTGGGATCCAATGTTCTAGATGTTCGTGAGATGGCTGTAAGAGTGTTCTGGAACGACTGACCGCAATGATAGGCGGGGCAGCAGCGTTCCGTGCTGTTGGTGTCGACGGTCAGCACCTCACCCTCCTGGCACTGTGGTATAATGTCCACACATGGGCCGCACACTGTTCACGCACACAGAGCATTGACTGACTCAGAGCTGACCAATGTGCAGCCAGACAGATGTGTAGCAATCCCACCCCATCAGCCCCCATAGTTAGAGGCTGTTTCCGTCCCCCCCCCCCCCCCCCCACCCCCCCCCTTCCTCCCCCCTCTCAAACCTTTTCTTGACCGGATCCCAACAAAACGAAACTACCTC
>JAABNY020000019.1:5240383-5256313 GCA_015164015.2 Brevimyrus niger
AACAGATGTGTTGCAACCCCCCCCCACCCGCCCCCATAGTTAAGGGCTGTGTCCTCCCCCCCCCCCCCCCCACACACACACAGTTTGACTCACTCTAAGTAACTTGATGTGGATATGATCTCAAACAATGAGCACCATCCTCCCTATATCTAGATATACAGCTCCGGCCAGCCATGCTTACACCAGGAGGGTGTGGGGTCAAAACTCACTGCATATGTAGGCCAGACAGCAGCTCCCATCTGCCCGTGTGGCTATCAGGGTCTGGTCCTCCCGGCAGGTTGGGACATCCGACTCACAGCGACTGGGGTCACATTCTGAGGGACAGTGTGGGGGGCAGAAGGAGAAAAAAATCAGGTTTAAGATTTTTCATTTCTGGTTATCGATCTAGCATCATGACTATGTGTTCAATACATGAGTAATACATAAGTATAGTGTCTCCAAACCTGGTCCTTGGGGACCCCCAGACAGTCGAAATTTTTGCTCCCCCCTAGCTAACGTACCTAGACTGTCTGGGGTTCCCTGAGGACCGTGTTGGGAAACACTGAAATAGTAAATACATATTAGCAGCTGTAAATCGCCCATAGCATGTGCAGCATGTGCCTTTGTGTGTGTCCTACAATGGACCGGCATCCTATGCAGTTGCCATACAGTCTGCTGCCTGGAGTATGATCCAGGTTCCCCACAACCCTGTGCTGGATAAGCAGTTAGAAGATGGATGGATGGATCAATCGATATACTACTGGGTCAGATGCTAATTCAGTCATCTACTCAACCACTTCAAAGAAAATGTTGTGGGAAACAGAAGCACTTACCACAGATATAGTCTGGACAGCAGGAATCCTCCCTGAAGTAGGAGACCAGCTTCTCCCCGTATTTACACTGAGGGGGGTAACTTTCACACAGAGTCTGATTGCAAACTGTGAGGGAGAAAAGACAGGGATCTGGCACAGGCACTGTAATCTCAAGGCAAAAACCAGAGGAAAGCTTTGCCTTGTGTTGATCTTCACCTGAAAGGCGCAGTACTACTGGACCGGGATATCACACCCGGTGCTTCCGGAGGGCCGTACGGGAGTCACCTGGCACCCATGACACGCTCTAGGGAGCGCTTCCATGTCTCCGAGCCCCCGGGGGCATCAGCTCTACATACCGCAAGCCTTTCGGGGACAGCAGCTCTTGTCATCCGCCAGACTGACGGCGACCTCCCCCATCCTCCTGCAGACGGGCTGAGGGACGCCCGTGCAGTCATACTCCACCGGGACGATGGAGTCGTTGTCGCACTTGTACATGCAGCAGCCATCCTTGGAGGTTGTCCACACCTCCCCCAGGGCACGAGGGTTTCCAGAACTGTCCGTGCAAGCTGGGGAGTCGCAGGGGGACCAAAGTAAATATAGTGCTTATGGAACATTTTGCATCACTTGTATAATTCTGTAAACATATTGAAAAACTGTTTGTTTTATAACAGAAATCATTACTTTATTCATTTGTTTACAAAAATATAAATCACATCCAATGCAATCAGTAGTTTTAAGTAAAGCATTAATTTCAAGTAATAAGCTAAAACGCAATGTTGCCTTTGCAACTTTGGTTGTTGCACTTTGCTGTATGTTTATGACTTGTCTTGTATTTGATCTGTGTTTAATCTGGCCTGTATATTCTGTACTATCTGTAAAACACATGTTTGTTGTCTCTATATTGTCTGTCTCACCTGAGAGGCATCATTGGCCAGAACCAAATTCCTTGTGTGATTTAATATACTTGCCCAATAAATCAGATTCTGATAAAACACCAAACATTTGTGTCTAGTATCCTTTTGGGAGCCAATGATTACAATTGATAGCAAAATGGCAAGAACAGGACTGAAGTCAGTTTAAAAAAAATAATAATTATACCAGACACAGAAATGTCTATACAAAAGATATCTGCAGATCTGGTAAACGCTGCTTGTCAATGGACTTGTTATGAAAACAATAAATTCCTATTTTTACAGAATTACACCAGTGTGTCCCAGGATGTTCTGATAGCTATTTTTCCTTTGATGTTGATGCTTTGAGAAAAGAATCCCCAAGACCTGTCAGCTGCCCCATGGAATCCCCTCATAACCCTGACCAGGACAAACAACTAGAAGATGGAAGGGTGATAGGATGGATGGATGAATGGAAGGATGATTGGATGGATGGATGTGGCTATGTCCCATTAAAGTACTTCTGTTCCTATCCATGGAACCAGAATATTAGAAAATTCATGGGTGATCTTCTGTTTTAAAGCATTGGTACTGAAAGTACCATGTTTGCAAGAACAACACTAGTAATTTAGTTTTTCATAGCTAAATCATCCAGATATCTGTACTGCTACGTATTCATCTAAATTACAGTCATGGGGTGGGTATAAGACCAAGGAGAGTGTTATGGGATGAATTAAGTGAAGAGCGAGGCGTACCGCACTTTTCGGATGGGATGCAGAGGGCAGAATAGGGCCGGTGCAGCACTGTGCCCTCGGGGCACACGCAGCCCTCGGTTAGGCCCGAGCACTCTTCCGGTTCTGAGTCAAACTCTTGGTTGGGGCAGGACTGGGCGGTGCAGGCGGGCAGACAGCCCTGGTAACGTAGTCCGGGTGGACAGGTAAAAGCTGGAAGGGACACAGAACTAGATTAGCGCTAAACAACTGGAGAGAAGCCAAAGTTCAGTACACTAAACGACTGGAGGGGAGCCGGAGGGCTTACGGCAGAAATCCGGGCTCCTCCACTTCACACAGATGTTGAACTTGTGGCAGGAGGCCACGTACGCAGCCAGAGACACGCAGGGGTTCTTTACGTACTCCTCATCTCGAACCCACACTTCGCAGAAGACCGAAGGAGGGACCTGTGAGCGACACACAGGAAGGCCACGGAGGCAGATTTCAGCGCACCAAATGGACCATCTACGCATCCCTGCAAAGGAAATACGCGGAGGACACGCATCTGGTGAAATCAGCGAACTGGGAATCTGGTGCCTGGGAGGTCAGGAGGTCAGCAGACGTACGAAGGCGTGGCAGGGCCTGAAGGTGGCGTTGCGGAGCATGTCCAGGCAGCCAGAGCAGTCGCTGGTGGAGCAGTTGACCTCGCGGCGCCGGCTGTGGCTGATGTAGCTGGTGGTGTTGGGCAGCTGCCAGCTGTCGATGAACACGGCCGGGTCCTCGCCCTTACCCAACGCGGTCCCATTGGACAGAGTCAGGTCATTGGCGGGACTGCCGTCACAGCAGCCTGGTCGACGAAGAGAGGCGAGCAAAATGAAAAAGCCCCTCATTTTTGAGTGAATATCCATGTCTGGCGAGGATTCCTACCACAGAGTCCCATGGTCAGCAGCTTGTTGTTGTAGCCTTCGGTTTCAATGACCAGCATTCCCGTGCTGTGGAACCACTGCATCTTCAAGCCCGCCGGCGTCCGGATCAGATACATGTTCCCGGTGTCCAGGACTTCGAATCCGTTCTTCTTGAAGCGAGGCTTGGCATACCGTGAGTTGACATACAGCTGAGAAGAAGTAACATGAAGTTTCTTAAATATCTTAAGCACATCTGATCTGTTTACATCCTGCTCGAAATTCCACCAGTGATACATAAGTGATAAAAATGAGCTCGTGCAACAGCTTAAACCACTAAATTACCATGGATCAAATGTTCTCAGACTTTAAAGACCAAACAGGAAAAGGGAAACACTTACCCTTCTCTGGAGTCGGTTTATTAAAACTTGATGAGAGTTGTGTGTTATGTTGAGAGCGACCAGACAAAGATTGGTGAAGTTCCACAACAACTTTGATGGGAGCTACAGAGCATAAACAAAAAGGAAAAATCAGATGACATGTTTTCTGTCTAATCGAACAAGGTTTGAAAACACATTAAACTACTCCGTCTATCCATCTTTTCTAACTGCTTCTCCAGGACAAGGCCGCAGTGAGCTTGGATCCTATCCCAAGCACGGGACATGAGACAAGGGGTCCCCTGAGATGACATGCAGACTCACAGACCAACTTGCCTAACTGCATGTCTTTGGGCCACATTGTTAAACTAGAGAACCCAAAGCAAAGGTATGAGAACATGAGGAGATCATGCAAACTCCACGTAACAAATGTATATATTTACAATATACATTTTACCTCTAGATTAGATTAGATTTATTTTTATATAGTGCCTTTCACAACAGAGCCACCCCTAGGTGCTTTATGGGTGTGTTGTGATGCACTCCAGCACCATTTATACAGAATAATTCAAAAATAGGGAAAAAGAAAGATAAAGAAATGAAAGAAAGAAAGGCAGATGATGAAGGAGGAGTGGAACTAAAAATTCTTACGTAGGGAGAAAAAGAAACCTCTGGGGGTCCGAGGTCAACTAAGATGAACTTCATTGATCCCAAATGGATAATATTGAGGGAATGGCAAGTAAACGCAGCAAGGGCACCTGATCTTTAGGAAAGTTACGATAACATAGGAATTCTCCAGACTGACCGAGTCTGTGCTCCGGCACTCCCGGACCTGGATGCTGACGGTCTCATTAGGCAGCTGCGAGACCACGTAGGAAGCGGCCTTATAGACAGCCACGCTGTTACCATCGAAGGTGATCACGTTCAGGTCGGGAAAGACAGAGCAGCGGCCTGCACAGTAGGTTGCACACAAGAACAGCATTTGGACATATTCATTGCTTTACTACTTAAAAGCATAACCTAAATGGCAAATAAATAAAACAAGCAGAGCTCTGGTTTACAACACGCAAATACTCAAAAAAAGTTTCATGCTTTCCTGAAAAAAAGAAATATTGAAGCCCAACGAATGTTTTTTGAATGATCTTATGGTTCTGTGCTGTGGTCACTAACTACTGAGTGAGAAAACAACAGGTTTCTCTTTAAATCAAAGTTTGACGGAGGCTGCATATTTTTTAGCGTAACTAATTTAACCGGATAAATTCTGCATTATAAACTGTCACTATAAATCTTGGTCATCTATCCTATAGCAAGTGTGGAAATATGGAGTCAACATGGATCCATTTTTTTAAATGAGTTTAATACTTTTGAAAAAGGTGGCTGATGTACACATGCCCTCCAGTGAATGTAAATTTATACATACAGGTTGTAAACTCTGCTTAAAAAAAAGCTGAACTATATATTGGCAACCCACACCTTGTTTTTAAGGTCATGTGTGTTGATCGCATCTGAAAAAAAATGTTAACAGTTAAACTTAATAAATCTGTCCCGAAGATTAATCCACTGCCCACCCACCCCATCCAAAATTTGCACTGGTCCCTGACATTTTCACGAAACCCATCTGCTATCATCATACGGTTGGGAAAGCCTACCCTGGAGAATTGAAAAAAAATGATTTGGCAAGTCATGTATGGAGTGCACTGAGACTGGTTAGTTTCAGCATTCATACTTACATGGGCAGTCCCATAGGGGGCAGCACTTATCTCCATTCACTAGGATAGCGAACCCAAGAAGGCCACAGTTAGGAGGAGTGGCTTTAAAAGGGCAGTTCTGGGACTTGTTGAAGAGTATTAGCTGCCCACCCACGCAAACATACTTTGTGCAGTCATCAATGATCTCCGAGTAAGGGGGCTGTAAACACAAGAACACATTTTGTCAATCAGAGTACCTGAGCACAGCCCATTGGTTCACATGTGGATTCATGCCTACTGA
Organism: Brevimyrus niger; assembly: GCA_015164015.2. Lineage (NCBI taxonomy): Eukaryota > Metazoa > Chordata > Actinopteri > Osteoglossiformes > Mormyridae > Brevimyrus > Brevimyrus niger. The sequence continues at coordinate 5,246,043 of JAABNY020000019.1, forward strand.
CCGTGCACATCTTAGCTGAGGGAACAGTGGTGGACCCAGGAACCTTGGTGGTGCGCATGGACATGGGTGTAGTGGTTGCTACGGTGTGGGGCGACAAGGTGGTAGAGGACAGCTTTGAAGTCACTGTGGTCAACATCTCCACCATTTCCACATGTGTTGAGGGTGAAGCCATAGAGGTTGACATTGTGGTTGTCCTCCGCTCGGAAAGTGAAGGCCTTGTGCTCTCGGTCTCGACAGCAGTGACTAGGCTGGCTGGTGACAGTGTTCTGGTGGTCCTTTCAGTGGTTCTTTCCAAAGTAATGGGTGGAGACTTGCTCGTCAGTCCAGTGGTGCCTGTAACAGCTAGAGGAGGTACAGTAATGGTCGCCAAGCTGAGTGCTGGGGTGGAAGTGGTCTCTCTCACTGTGGTATGGCGTGTTGTCTTGTCCAGAGACTCTGGAGTAATGGCAGGGGTGGACGTTGAAGTAGGTGCATGAGTGGTGACTTTCTGTGTAGCTAGAAGGGTAGCCTGAGGTGAAGAGGGATACCCAGGAGCAGTTGTGGTGGTTCTCAGGGCTGGAGGTTTTTCTGATGGAGTAGTTTCACTGAAACTCTCAGTGGTTGTCATCCTCATGGAAGCCTCGGTCGAGGAAACTGCTATGGTCGCGGGGGCCCCTGTTGTTCTACTTACAGTTGGTCCCAGAGTTGTTGTGGTTATAGTAGTCTCTTCTGTGGTCCAAGCAGGTAGATGTACACTAGTCATCCTCTCCGAAGTGGCAGTACTCGTGGTGGTGAACGCTGGATGTGTGGACGACGGGGATGTTGTTAGCATGGTCGTGACCTTCTCAGTCTTCGTCATCGTGGATGAAATGCTGGTAGTTTCTGTTAAAGTAGGTACAGCAGACGGTGGTCTGGTGGTAGAGGAATAGTCAGTAGTTTGAGTTGGAATCACAGTGGTCAAGAGGGAGACCGCTGGCATCTCTGGAGCTTCCGTTTCAGTGGTGGATGTCAAATGTGTGGTGGTATCGCTTTCTGGGAGGATGGTCGTCTTTTCAGTACTTGCTACAGCAAATGGTGTGTCTGAGACTGCTGTGGTACGATGAGACACTGGCGACGTAGATACTGTGACGTCTGTGACTGTGACCATGATAGGCTTTGCTGCTGTTGTTGTGAAGACATCCTTGGGGACCTCGGTGGTTGAGGTGCTATATGAGGTGAATGGTTTGGCTGGGACCTCACTTGTGGTAACTCTGTCAGTCCAGTGCACGGGAGTGGGTGACATTTTGAAAGGAACATATTCAGTTGATGTGGTAGGTGCAGATGGATGCTTTGCAGCCATCGAGGAGACTGCTTTTGTAGTGGCCTCAGCGGGACTCAGTGTCACGGGCAGAGTTGATGGCTCTGAACTTGGAGTTATGACACCTGTTGTTGTACGAGTTGAAACAGAGGCAGTGGATATGACGTGGGGTGCCTCTGATGTTACTGCCGGGGTCTCACGAGACTTCACTGATGTGTGAGAGACGTCTGGCACTATGGCCTGAGTGGTAGCGGTCTGTGTCATAAGAGTACTGACATTAGTTGTAGTCAATCCCGAGTCTGATGTCACAGTTGTCACTAGCGATGTGGCTGTAGGCTTGACGGTGGTGGCTATATCCAGACTAACTGATGGGGAGGTCTTTGGAGTGGACACAGTTGATGTCACTGGATGGACTGTGGTTGTTTCGGTAGATGTCTCTGGGATTGACAATGTGGATGTGCCTGTAGCTGTACTAGAGATTGCTGATGTTGAGATTACTGTTGTTGTTTTAGTTGGAACTGGAGATTCAGAAGTTGAACCAGTAGCTGGAAAAAGTGTAGTTCTAACTGTTGAGGGTAAAACTGGAGTAGTAGATGTTCTCAGGTCAACAGGGGAGGTAGCTACAAGTTTCTCAGAAGTTATCTCCCAGATAAGCGGACGCCTTGTCTCCAGTGTGCTTGGGTGTGTTTGCAGGGTCACTGGTGCAGTCGATTTGGTGGTGTGCATGGAACTGGCCCCTACCTCTGTGTGGACAGGCCTTGACGGTGCTGTTGTTAAAGAGGTTTTTATGGCAGTACTGGTGGCTGGCGGAGGCGCGGCATCAGTGGTGGAGCGTGTAGTTTCAGTACTACCTGGCATAGAAGTCTCCCTATACACCTTGGTGGGTGGAACGCTCACAGCTGGTGTAGTTGTGACAGTGGATATATGCAGTGCAGTGGTAGGTACTGTGGTCGTAGGGGTGCTTTTCATTGTGGTCGTATCAGAGGGTGATGCAGGGGCAATGGGCAGGCTGGAGGTAGTGGTGGAAGCCATGGATAGGAGGACCAGGAGAGGGGGTGTGGAAACCGATCTCGTGGTCCTGGAAGTTAAGTCGGAGACAGCCGTGGTGCTGGTGAGCCAATGAGTGGCAGCGGAGACCTTTCCCGTGCTGAGCATAGTGGACATGGCTGCAGCAGTGGTCAGCTTGGGGACAGGACTCAAGACTGTTGTTGCCTTTGAAGTACCATGAAGCTCGGGCTCATCTGCTGGTAACTTAGTTGTCCAACTGCTGGTGGACACCTCGGGATGACGTGTGGTGGTAACTTTTGGAGGCGAAGGCACGACCGACGGGCTTAGCACTTCCACCACAGTGGTCACCCTGGGCTCCTCAGGTCCTGTGGTCTCCTCGGAGCGGGCTGAGGTCGGGGTGGCCGGAGATATGGAGTGCGCCGAGGAGGGGGCTGCGGCGGACGAAGGGGCCGCTGAAGTGACAGCTGCAGGTGTCTCCACTGTGCTGCGGGGAGTCATGGCCTCAACGGCAACTGCTGGCCTGATGCCTGCGGATGAAGAATAAAACAACTGTTAGTTAAGAACTGTAACCGGGGGGAGGGGGTGGGGGGGGCAAAAAGGCACAGCGGTAAATGCATCACTCGTGCCAGGCCTGAAACCCCAGCGCCTGTGGTTCGCCGTTGGAGATTACGGACCGGGGCTTAATTAAACAGATGCTGGAATAAATATTTCGGCTTCTGAGAAACTCGATATTTTGCTGTGATGATGTAAGACGCGCGGGGATCAACGGATAAACCCAGGAGCACGTGCAAAGGACATTCCTGGAGCATCAGGCTCCATAATACCCCAGAGCAGATTGAAGAATGTGGATCCAAAGCTCAAAAGTTACATGCCTTTTCACTATTAAATGTACAGGCTACATATTACATAGCTTACAAATGTAACTATAATACTGTAATACAATGAAAGTCAGGCTAAATATAGAGATCAGTCTTTTTGCTATAGCAACATAATATTAGAGTCAGGTGAAAACTTACAGTCCTCCAAGTGTACACATCTCTGGGTCACCTCATCCAGGACCATGTGTCCAGGACATTGAGGAAGACATCCCTCCACTCTACAACGAAAGCCAAATAACTCTAAGAACAGAACCTAAATTAAAATTCATACCCATACAGAAGTAACACTAAGGGCTTTATTCGTGTTCCACAGATTTAAACATAAAGGGGATGGTTGAGCAGGCCTGTATGTGGGGCATGACTAAACATCATAATTAATTATGGGTTCTTACTTTGGAATGGTGGTACATGTTTGGCCATAAGGGTCACTGCAGGTCCTGAAGCAGGCGCTGAAGCATGTCTCATACCGCCACTGACACCGAGGACCCATAGATGTGCCCGAGTTAGTGCCTAACAGAAAAATCAGACAAAGGAATGATCTTACTGTACAGTGTGTACGTAGCTCAAATGACAGTGACAAAAAAATAAATAAAATCTACTCAACCATTTAGCACAGACCTGGTTTTATTTCTAGCAAAAATAAACTGCAATGGATTTAACATCTTGATATAATAATGTGCGCCCATCAGAAGCTGCAAATATCAAAAAAAGGTTAACAAAAATTTCTCCCCATGTCCAAAAGCATTTTCACCTGTGTGAATTTGCTTCAGTAACACTTTACTTAAAGCAGTCATATAAATGCACTGTACATGCCTTTTAATATATTGTAATGCATTCATAATATATTATAAACACAGCTGTACATATATAAAAAGGTATAAACCATTATAGCCATGTTTATTGTGTGTTATTGATGCTCCATGAAGCTCCCATCTATAATGCACTTTAAATACCTTTATATACATTATAATGGTCAGTATGGTCCGTATAAGAATTAAGGATGCTTTGTACAGCCGTGTTTATAATACTTTATGAATGCATTATAATGTATTATGAAGGTATGTACAGTGCATTTATTTGACTGCTTTAAGTAAAGTGTTACCATTGTTTCTTTAAGCACACATTATTAGTAAGGCTGTGCTTAGCCAGTATGAAAACCCCTCAGAACCTTCCCAACGATGTCACGCACTGCACAGCTGCAAATCGCTGATTCAGACAGCCATTGGTATCCAGCAGCGCCATCTACTGGAGAATGTGCGAAATGCCTAGTCAACAGCTACCATAGCTGACCTGTTGAAGCAAGAAACTAGAAGTACAAAAAAGTTACAAAAAAGTTCAATAATATATGTACTACGTTCCTTTGTGCCTGTACAGGACGTAAGTACAGGTACATGAAAAAAGTAACCCAATCTAATGATGTGGGAGTGTTAAGTGCAGTAAATAGCACAGTGCCATATGTGAAAGTGTGGCTATGATGTAAACTAGAAAGGACACTGTCAGCTACGAACTGGGGTCCCGACAACGGTCTCTGTTATGCCAGGCATCTGAAGCCGTCAGCAGGAAACTTAATCTCCGACTTTTCCATTAAGAAAAACAAATGCTGGCGTATTTTTAGTCTCCATAATTAGCCGGAGCCGGACCCCGGCAAGCTAGGAGGGAGAAGCCCAGTAATAGGAGCCATGCAGGCATCTGATTGGTGGAACAAACCTGTAATTTTCCACAGCTCCTGGTTAGGGAAGCACTTTTTACGGAGAGCGACAGATCTAGAGTGTGGTCTGGCACCGCGTCTGCCACTCCCTTCCCGGTAGAGCGGTCCTGCTGCCGTCGCCGTACATCTCAACACCCCCTGGCCAAGCCCCCCCCACCACCACACCCCCACACCCGCCTGAGGACACCCTGGAGTGTTCATCAGAATACCGGCTTTGACAAGAGCTGTAGTTTCTCCCGGGGGCCGGAGTGTGCCGGGAGACAGCTGCGCGGCTCTGCCAGGCTGGGGGCCATACAGACCCCCCCCCCGCTATCCCAACTGAGGGCCCCCCGGAAAGCCTGCGCACAACCGGCCGCAAAGAGGAGTTTGCTCTCAATGTTTCTGTTGTTCCCTGAAGAGTGTGTAAGCATCCTATAATGCTATGGATGCATTTTCTATATGGGTTCTGAACATTTCGTTTTTACATGCTAAACATACTAGCATTGCGGAATTTATAAGGTAATATATACATTGACGGCCATCCCATCCAGGGGGTTCCTTCACTGGTACTCTATGCTTACTGGGCTACAGTACTGCAGTGTTTCCCAATCTGGTCCTCAGGGACCCACAGGCTGTCCATGTTTTTGCTCCCTCCCAGAGGGGCAGAAAGAGAGCAAAAAATGTGAACCAGCTATGGGTTTGCTGAGGACGGGCCTGGGAGACACTGCTGCATTGTATGTTTATGGGAGATGGAAGGACATTTCATGTTTGAAAAAAAAATGTCTCACATAAGCTGATTTGACTGGAACTGCTTTAGTACACTGAGGGTGTAGATTTGAGTTGTCTCACTGGATGTGTGCAACAACTGCATCGGGATGCTTAACCACCCAGCCAAGCCAAGTACAAAGCACAACTGAATGCATACAAACAAATATGAAATATACAACAGCTGCGCTATTGTGCAGTAAAACAAGTAACACTTCAACAACCATCCATCCATCCATCCTTATTCTCTACTCGCTCATCCTATTAAGGGTCACGGTGCTCTGGGGCCTATCCAAGAAACTACAGGCACAAGGCAGGAAACAACCCAGGATGAGGAGCCAACCCATCACAGACACTTAGACATTACAATAAAAACACTGTAACAGCAATATTACAGTGGTCCAGATACAGTTATTGATGATTGAAGGAACAAGTTATTTTTGAATCTCGTACTGATTGGATAAGGTAAATTCATACCGAGAACAATTAATAATAGTCTGACAAAGCGGGGAAATGCTTCTGCGTATTGTCATCCGCCGACCTTCAGTAAGCTCAGTTACTGTACGGGCAGCCACACGGGGGCGTTCACTGACCCATGAGCCTGAAGAGGATGGACCTGCGAAAGGTGGCACTGTGGCTGTACTTTGCGAGGCGCAGCCTGGGTGGCGCCGAGTGCAGGAAGTGGCCGCGGACGGCGAACGACTCCAGCGAGTCGTAGCCACTGATCCAGGTGTCCCGGTGCAGGACGTAGGTGGACTCGTCCCAGAACCGCTCACTGTCCTCCCACTTGGTTAGCCGCAGCAGGCTGTCCCCACCCACACGGAGGAAGAAGTTTGGTCTTTCGGCCGCCTCGAAGGACACCAGAAATGGGTCTGTGAAAAGACGGGTGACCCATCAGTCACTTTTAGCACCATGTATACTGTTGGATCCCAGCTGAACCCATTCAGGAATGCCCTTACTCCAAGGTACAACAGCAGGCCCAGTGATAGGATTTGCCGCACTCGGTTCTGAAGTTTCTCATAAATAATGCCGTAGGTATCACAGAAATTTTTCAACAGCTGGTGAGAAGGTGGGGCACGTGGGAATGGGCGTGGCTTACCATGAGGTCGTGCCCTGCTCAAGCCAGGGGTCATCATGAAGAGTGTGGTCACTCCAGTGGCTGGCGAGACCCCCTTCAGTGAGAAGACCACCCCGCCTGACAAGTTAGCAGCCAGAAGGGTGTCTCTCTCCCTGTAAGTGACTAATCGGTAGGGACCTTTTCCCAAAACTGTAAAGGAAATAGCTGCATTAGTCCCTGCTATGGGAAATAAAAGATGTTTGAAATGAAGGATTCATTTCTCAGTCAGACGGCAAGTCTATAGATTATACCGCATTTAAAACTAGCTAGTACACTGGCGGTCCATTTTCCTTGTAAATTAGAATTAGAAGTTGCCACTCAACCAGATTCTTCCCTCATGCCTGAGAAAAATATCGAACGGAAACTTTGAATTGGTGAATTATGACAATTAGGATATGACAATTAGAATTTTACCTTTGTTGTAGAATTCGCAGTCATAAGCTGTGGAAATGAGAGAACAGAAGAGCATTCAACGAAAATGTTCATGTAAAACTCACTGCGATGTCCCCTCACTGTATATATCATTATGAACAAGGCACAGATGTAAGAGTGACATTGGTTAATTTCTGAGGACTTTTCTCAGGTTCGCCAGTGAGATATCATTCTTTTCCGCACTGGTCATGATGGAAGCGCTGTGACAAGGCCCTCAATCCCACAATCCCCCCTCGCACACGACCTTGGCTTTGATGCATGTGTCGCACCCCCCAGATTCCCATCTCCCCGCACCAGGACACACTCACGGCACATGGCGGGCGAGCGCCAGTCCACGGGGACACCCAGCTGGCAGCAGCGATGGGCGTAGGCCGACACGCTGGTGCAGAAGCACTCGCAGTCACCCCCACGGCTGCAGCCGCACGTGTCCGTCAGGCAGTTCATGTAGAACCAGGTGACATCAACCTGGGGTAGAGAGACAGCACCCAACATCAGTGAACTGTGGGCCAGCAGCAGGTCTCTCAGAGCAACAGTGACAATGAATAAAAGGTACAGCCATAGTGATGTGAGTGACTGAGAGTGAGAGATGGACTGTGTGCGTGTGTGTGTCTGTGACTGTGAGTGGGTATTCCTATCCTTATGGGGATTCAATGTCCCCATGATATAATAAATATCCATTGTTTTCCCTTATGGGGACCAGTTTTCTCTATTTTATAAAAATCGGTGACATGGAAACACTAAAAATACAAAAAGAAGTGAATAATCAGAAGGATAGGTATAGCCGACGTGTGCGTCTGTCCACAATGCGGTAAAACCTCTTACATTTTAGACTGTGGTCGCATGTTTCAGTTCCCCACAAAATAAACCTCGATTTTATCAAAATCTGTGATTGCAATCAAAAATCTAAAAGTCTTGTATCGTGTTACATATGGTTAAGGTTAGAGCTTGGTAGCGGTTAAGGTTGTCATTGCTGGGATTAGGGTTATGGCAATAGAAAATAAATGCGAAGTCTCCATATATATATGAATACAAGCAGAAGAAACACCCACTTATTCTCTTATTATATTTTGTACTAAAGTCTTGATAAAGTTTTTAAAATGCGCCTTTACGTTCAATCAAAAAGCATCAGTACAGACGGTGTGAGTCCGTAGCTGAGCAGAAAGTTACTTTTTTGCACTCTGAGCCCACAAATCAGCTGTGGCCCTTGGTGTGAATGAGTGAGCTTTTGGACCCCCCCCCATTTGAACAGCTGACCCAGCAGGATCCTAACCCCTGCCTCACAGTTCACCCACAAACAGCCACGAAAACACACAGGCACAGGGTCAGAACTATAATAAGACGATTGTGACCAAAACACATATGCAAACAGTAACTGAAATCTGGCATAAGGACAAACTCATAAACACAAACAAATCACTATGACACAAATGGATTAAACTGCTGATAAGTTGGATCCGCGCGAATGTTTATCCCAAGAGCCATTAAACTCAATTCCCAGAGGAATTTCTGTAATCTCTGTGTTTAGAGTCTGGGAGTTCAGTTAGGCTTCACGGAGATGGACACATTTGCTGTAATAATAAATTACATTTACATAATATTAATCATAAAAAATGTGTAGATCATAAGGATATACGTTCCTAACAGGACAGCTTTCCAAGGCATAGCCATTTTATGCATTCTTGAAATTGGTATTTTATTTCAACAGCTGTGCCATGTATTCATGGTTATTCATCTTTTCTCAGTTAATTTTCCTAACATGAATAATTTTTATGCTCCCATTAAAAAGTTTCCTTCCTACCCATTAATGCTAATTGGTATTTCCCTAGGAATCCATGGCACTGTAAAAAAAAAGTGTTTTTTTATTACATGAGTTACCAAATGATGGTGGTAATTCATGCAAAAGCAAACCTCAACATAGGCAATTTGATGATCCAACAAAATGAGTATTTTTTTGCAGTATGCGTACTCACCACTGGGTGGCAGAGCTGGAACACCTCACTGAGCAGTACTCCACACTGCCGTTTGGCAAAGGGCTCCCTAAGAGGGCTCAGGCTGCAGGGGTGTCTGATATCAGGGCTGTTCACACACTGATGAGACACCCGCATAGAGCCATTAGTGGACACATGACGCTGCGTAACTCTATAACTTTTGGTCATAGATGTGATTTTCCATTCTAACTAGCTGGAGAAATTGTCCACAAAATACCAATATGAGACGTCACTGAATATACTGTTTTCTCATTAAAGCAACTTCATAGAACATCTTGTTAAATCTTGTTCACATGCAGAGGAGGACAGTTCAGGTCCAGAGAGTAAAAATCCAGGCCAAGATTTTATTTCAACCAATCAGTTGAGTACTCTGTGGCTGTGACTGTTTATACTCAACTGGCTGGTTGAAACAAAACCTTGGCCTGGATTTTTTTCTTTCTGGACCTGAACCATCCACCTCTGTTCAAACGTATGACAGCACGGTGCGACACCAGGAACCGCCAACCCGTGGAGAGACTGTCTCACCTCTGCTGTCGTCCAGCTGTTTCCGAACTCTTGTGCTGTTGCGGACTCAATGTTCTCTGGGGTTCTCTGCTCGTTCACCGTTTTCATGTCGTAGTTTCCACACAGCCCTGCCAGCTTTCCCTGAAGGTGACAAGTCTCATAACACAATCGCTCCTACACTTGTCAGGGAAAAATTCATAGTCGTTTAACAGTATTAAAATATCACTTAAAAATAAACCTAATGGCACTCTCCATTATTCTGCTTATTGTGATCGCTTGGTGCATATTCTGGTTCAATCGACCCCAAATAGTACCATTTTAGCCACAGAAGTACCCGAAGCAAATGATGTGTGTTCATTTCACATTCATTTCATGTTCTTCCAATGCCCCTACCGTGGGTCTTCCACCTGACATCACTGCACACACTGTCCTATAATCCTATGAGCACTGCTTACATTCGGTTCATACTGTCCAAATTGTTGGTACATTCCTCAGATCTCTTGCCCATTGCACTTATATTTCTGATTATGTTCTTTTGTAATACTTTGTAAGACTCTGCACTGACACTGTGTTGCTGCTACCTTGGCTGGGTCTCCCTTGCAATAGAGATCTGTGG
>JAABNY020000019.1:5256413-5271604 GCA_015164015.2 Brevimyrus niger
ATTGCACAGCACAATCACTTTCACCTTATTACTTATGTATAGCTGAACATTTCATATATTTTTTTTTTATTTTATACTGTTATCTTTATATTTTATTATAAAGCACAGCTGCTCGGAGTGACCAGGGTCTCATTTCACTGCATGTCGTATGTGTACAACTGTGTACATGACGAATAAACCTCTTGAATCTTAAAACTAGCTTTTCCACTGTATTTTCAGTGTAAGAGATTACAATGCATCTGCTTAATCCTTTTCATCTGGTAATTTTTCAATTTTTGATTGAATTTTGGGGGGGGGGGTTGTGTGTATGTCTCCTGCCTCACCTGCCAGCGTGGGCCAGCCTGGATGTGCACCGTGGTCTTCGTGTCCCACATCACCGTGAGATCCTCACTGGGCACGTGCAGGATGGTGAAATATCCGGCCTGCCAAATGAACAGGCCTTGCTGGCTGTCGATCAGGCTCGTGGGATTCTGTGTGGCAGAAAAACTCAGTGTGTCCGTGTCTTCCCTTTGGGACGGATGTTGTAAAGGCAGAACAAAAGTTGCCATCCAAAGCAGTGCTTCCAAACTTGGCCTGGGAATGAGCAAAGACATGGACCATTTGGGGGTCCGAGGGCCTGGTTGGGAAACACTGCTGTAAAGGACGAAAGCAAAACCTACTGGCTTTCCACTGTCGTCGTCGAAGGCGACGATGGATTTCCCGATGCTTATCACCAAGGACTTGCGACAGATGACTCCACTGTCGAAACAGTCCACATTTTCAGTGGTTACACTCAAAGATGCATCGACATCACTCTGTGGGAAAAACGTAAGAGAATGGAGAGGGGCAGATTGAGTCAGAAAGTAGCATCTGAACAGTGATATTTATAGCTATTCACTGGTGAAGTGTGGATTATTACAATAATTAATAACTAAACTAAAATATCCATCCACCTGCTAATAGCTTATCCAGAACTGGTTTGGAACTGATCCTGGAAAGCATGGAGCACAAGGTAGAGATGGACAGACTGCCAGTCCATCGCAAGGCACAGACGTACACAAACCACAGGCACTTTAGACGCCCATGAGCTACCCAACAGCACGAACAACACAAAGCGAACATGCTAAGAGCAGAAGCTACCCACTGTGATGAAACATAATATAAAACGATGATGTTCTTTAGGATGATGATGCTTGGCAGTTTGGGTTTAATAAAGAAATGGGCCTCACCTTCAGCATGTAGACCTTACAGGCTCCGACGTAGTCGAACTGCAGCCCGTCGAAGGTCTTGTAATGGCGGTCTCCGTATGCGGTGCACATGGACGGACAGGGCCGGAATTCACACTGAAACGTCCCATGCTGGCAGACACTAGGGGGGACATTGGCTGTCCTTAGCCTCAATGTTAATCAATGACAATGGGGGGGGGGGGGTCACCCCAACCCAAGCGACACTGGAGATCCTGTAAGTTCTCCTCATGGGGGGGGGGGGCTATTGCCATAAGAATAGAAATGAGGACCTGGGTGCCAAAAGGCTAAAATATTTTTTTGCAAGTCTCATCAGGATTTTCCCGTATCTCAGATGGGTGCTGGTGGGGGTGGGGGGCTGTTTTCACTCTGCAATAATTGGGTGCCATTTATCTGGAAGGAACAGCCAAGTCCTTTAATGTGCCTGAGAGGAGGTCCTTAGCCTAGGGCTGGCTGTTTTTATTTCAACAGCAGCGATGAAAAGCAAGTGTATCAGGTTATAAGTCTCGAGAGACAATTAAGGAGTGATTTTTTTCCCCTAAAAATTAACAGAATTACAGGAGATATGATTTAATTCAGGCCTGCTTTGTTTGTCTGCTTTTAAGAAGATCCAGCCGTCGGACAGCTGGACAACATGCTTGTTATTCCATTGCAGAGCTACCGCCGTGTACCGAACATCCATTTATGCAGTTTAGAATCTGCCAGAAAAGATGGATCAATGTCCTGAGAATCTGTGAGGTATGTCAATGATGACAAGACCAGTGAGCTTTTTTTTACTAAAGACTCAGGTTTTACAAACTACTTTAAAACTGAAAGGCTTCTGTGCTCGGCTAAATTTTGTGGTTCATCTTTAATTTACTGGTTTGTTTCCTTTATTGAAAGATTCATCCAGCTGTTTCACATTAACATAAGGGACACATGATCATGGGAGACTGACCAATCAGCACACAGCGCTAAAGTGAAATCCAGGTCCTTTTCATTGAAATGGTTGAAATGGTAGTTTTACAAGCCCTGTTGTAGCTCACAGTAACCCTCCTGACATGGATTAGTTGGTCACCCTAGTTGCAGGGGGTCCAGATCCTCTCCCGGTAGCTATGGGCGCAAGGCTGCAGACAACCCAGGATGGGGCACCAACCCATCGCAGGGCACACTCACACCAGTCACTCACACACCAGTCAATCACACACCAGTCACTCACACACCAGTCACTCACACACCTGTCACTCACACACCAGTCAATCACACACCAGTCACTCACACACCTGTCACTCGCACACCGGTCACTCGCACACCAGTCACTCACACACCGGTCACTCACACACCAGTCACTCGCACACCAGTCACTCACACACCGGTCACTCACACACCTGTCACTCGCACACCGGTCACTCGCACACCAGTCACTCACACACCAGTCACTCACATACCAGTCAATCACACACTAGTCACTCACACACCAGTCACTCACACACCTGTCACTCGCACACCAGTCACTCACACACCAGTCAGCCACTCACACACCAGTCACTCACATACCAGTCAATCACACACCAGTCACTCACACACCAGTCACTCACATACCAGTCAATCACACACCAGTCAGTCACTCACACACCAGTTACTCACACACCAGTCACTCGCACACCTGTCACTCACACACCAGTCACTCACACACCGGTCACTCACACACCAGTCAGTCACTCACACACCAGTTACTCACACACCTGTCACTCACACACCTGTCACTCACACACCGGTCACTCGCACACCGGTCACTCGCACACCAGTCACTCACACACCTGTCACTCACATACCGGTCACTCACACACCGGTCACTCACACACCAGTCACTCACACACCTGTCACTCACACACCGGTCACTCACACACCAGTCACTCACACACCGGTCACTCGCACACCGGTCACTCACACACCTGTCACTCACACACCTGTCACTCACACACCAGTCACTCACACACCTGTCACTCACACACCGGTCACTCACACACCGGTCACTCACACACCTGTCACTCACACACCGGTCACTCACACATCTGTCACTCACACACCGGTCACTCACACACCAGTCACTCACACACCGGTCACTCACACATGGCACCTATTGCTAACTTCAGGGAGCACCTGAAGGAAACCCCACAAAGACATGGGAAAAACATGGGGAGAACATGCAAACTGCACACACATGGAGTCCTGGTGACGACTCGAACCCGGATGCCAGAGGTGTAAGGTTACAAGTGCCAAGCACTGCACCTCCATCCCACCTTTGATTAAATAGCTTTTTTTTTTTTTACATGTTTATGTTTCCTTTCAGAGAGAGGGTTCTTCCCTGTAAGGCACTAATGCCAGGCTTACCAGTGGTGACACGGAGAGCTCACTTTGTCCCCAGGAAAGAACTCTTTCCCTTTCCATACACAAGGGCAGGCTTCAGGTTCAAAGCACTCATCACCATGCCTCAGAAGGCTGAAAAAGAAAATACATATTAAGAATGACAACAACAATAATGCTACTACTACTACTACTACTATTATTATTAATAATAATAATAATAATAATAATAATAAAAAAGATTTCATTTGAAATGTTGTAACTGTTTTAATAATATGCAATGAAAAGGAAAAGTTGCTGTGCAATTTGCCTTGGTTAATAGTATTTATTTATTTATTGAATCCCTCCAGGGACCTGTATCACAAAGTGAGATTTGTTGGTTAGCTAGATAACTTGTTGGATTTAAGGTACTCCAGTTAAAATGGTCAGCACACAAAAAATATGTCCTCTATATTTAACCTGTATGTGACATTGTGATATAGCAGGGGGCAGCTAATTCAACACCCAGGGAACAGTTCCTTGCTCAGGTTACCTTGCCGGTATTTTGCTGGCAAGGGATTCAAACCAGCAATCTTTCAATTACAAGTGCATTTCCCAAACCATTAGCCACCCTGCCCTCCCATGACCAAAATCATTTGCCGTTAAAAAAGACAGGTAACACGTAGACGCCGGGAAATGCACTTCAGCGGTGAAGCTGCCTTTGTGTTTGCTCAGACCGCGGTTCTCAAACTGTGCATACCAGATTAGAATCTTGTAATATTCGGGGCCGATATATTCCCACTGTCGTGTCAGCGCACAATGAAGCAACACACTGAATGGGGTCTGGGACAAATGTCGGGTTCATCAGCGTAAAGTTACACCACAGATAAACCGGCGTTAACAGCTTCCTTTATCTACGCGCCAAGACAGCGAATCAATTACTCTGATCAAAGAATTCATAACAATGCATCCTTCAGCTTCCGTGCACTATTTATAAATAACTCTTCCCATCTTCTACATTAATTAAATCAATTCTACAAAGGCTGTAAGGATTATTTCCTTTAACACTGATGACACGTTGTCTAATTAAGTTTTATTACTGGAACTCTGATGTCTGATGATTTTCGGAAAACGGGCGATTACTTAAATCGGAGATCACCAAAGGGTTTCCCCTCCCCAAAGATGCTTATCAGAACAATGATACACAGTTCTGGTACCACCCACCTATTGTTAGCTATTTGTGGCACTACATAAGTCTCCATAAGTCGGCAAAAGGGCACTGATCAAATGCATTTAGCCACCATTATGAATTTTCCCCCAGCTGCACTGTATGTCTACATTTAAATCTTGAAGTTCATAAATGAGAGGGTTGTCTCCGTTTCTCAACAAAGTTAAAAAAAAAAAGACTAAGAGAAACAAGTGTTAAAATGCACAACCTAAGGAGGCAAACGGCCAAACAAGAAAAGAAGCAAAAATGGCCGTCCTGACCTACATGTTTTCGCGAGAGACTCACAGCAGGAGGATACTGTGACACTGTATTGTGTTGGTGTGAAGTTAGTGCAAAACAGCAACATTATCCTCAAAGTATAACTTTATCAAGCCATTGTCAAAAAACTAAAACATGATTTCCATTGTACAAAAATAAAACACTGCAAAGTTTTTGTACAGTACAACCTGTAAAGCAACAGAAGGCATAGAGCTGCCCTGCCCTCAAATAATCTGTAGGTTTGGGTCCTGGGGTCCATGTCACTAAATTTGAGCACAGAATACAGACTTTTTGTGAGGGTGTGATGAAAGAAAATGAAGCCACAATGTGCATGATGAGGGATGAACCACACACAATTTTTGTGAGTGAAATTAAAATGTGCTGATATTCTAAAACAGGCTTCTGGAATGCATTTAAGCGGCTTACCAGTCACCTGATCCCAGAGTCCACCTGTTTACAGCATAAATAAGAAAAGCAACGATTTACAGAATAGGCCGAACACAATGATTAATGGTTCTGGATGTATTACAAAAATTCATTACCAGTGGAATGCTTCTCCTTTGAAAATCCATTCATACTCCCGATTTTGAAGGGAGAGACTTGGCATTACTCTCATAAATGAACAAAATAAGTGTGAGAACAAGAGAGGCAGAGACTGAAGGAGCGAAAATTAGTCCACTAGTTCAAAAAGAATTGATGGAGAAATCTTTTACAGTGTGAGAAGATTTCGTTTATTCTGTTCAACCATACTGATACCTTGGCACATTCAGGGGTGGGCAGCACTATAATAGGGGCCCCAAAATCTACCAAGAAGAAGCCCCCTGCTTGACAAAATCAGCCTGGCATATTTCAACTACCAAAACTACTTCTTTAGATTGAAAGTTCAAAACAAATAGTTGGTCCCCCCTTTGCAGCATCAATAGCTGCCACTCCTCTGGGGAGGCTTTCCACAAGACTCTGGAGTTCGTCTGTGGGAATTTTTGCCAATTCATGCAGAAGAGCATTTTTGAGGTCAAGTTCTGATGTTGGACATGAAGGCCTGGCTTTCAACCTCAGTAGAAGTTCATCCCATAGGTGTCCGATGGAGTTGAAGTCAGGGCTCAGGGCCACTAAAGTTCTTCCACACCAAACTCTCCCAACCAGGGATCTTGCTTTGTGCACTGGGGCACAGTGATGCTGGAAAATGTCTCTATTCCTGTTCCTGCTTTGTAATGTGACCTGTTAATAAATCCACTGCCTTGCTTATCTCGATCTGACAGGACATTCAGATGTTACAAAACGGCCGAAAATCTGGCTTTGCACATGGTGGTGAGCAGCCGTCTAGGGTGCTCATTTGCATGGATCAGCGACTTCGATCACACAGCCTTCCGCTTCACGCACATGGTACCCCCACTGCGCTCCCCGAAGAATGTGTCTGGCTGCAGGCTTAATCACACTGAAACCGTATTTTTTTTATCAATACCCTCATCTCTGCGTCGCCCCGCGACATAATGAGTCTTTGTGTCTATATTTATGGAAAACCTGACTTCGGCTATCGAGTTGCAGGCATTTATTAAACATTCATGACAGGATTTTAGTTCAGGGAAGTTCCCTGCTCTCCCTTGTGTGAAGGTTACTAATCGTGTTTTCCTGTGAAATCACCATTGAGTACCGATTTCCTCTTTGGATCGTCTGCTCTTAAAGATCAAGTAGCCTATTGTTATTGATCACTTTTGAGTTTTCGTTTATCTGGACAGGTCAGCATAAATGGTTACATTTCCTGATATATACAGAACACACCTGTCCCTATGTATCGCAAAAGCACTTTGAAAACAGTGGTCATCAAAGCGATGACTATAATCCCGTCAAAAGCCAATGAGTAGCCCCTGGACAGGTCAACCCTATAGGCGAATCTATCCAGATTATTTTCTTTGTAAACATAGACCTAGTAAAAGTTTGTAAACAGTTGGAAACCCCTGTCCTGAAATAACTGTCAGGAACTACAAGAACTACAATTACAAGAATTGTTATTATTACAAGAACTATGCTTTGATTAAGAAAAGAGCAAACTTCCCACCTCTGACATGCACCCTCAGCGCTCATGTAAACATGAGAACTGCATGAAGGCACCAGGGAACAAAAATCAACAGATCATGCTGACATGTCAGCTGAACGACGGAAGAGCCGCAGCTCTTGAGTTACAATTAATAAAAAGTCCACTTAACCTCAACACTGCCTCTAAGCGGATCAGGTGGCCTTATTTTAAGCAGCTCTTATGGCTGAAAGGCCAATCACAGCTAGAAGGAAGAGCAACAGAGTGTCATTAAATCACACCATCTGATGAGGGCGCCATCTTTTTAAGAGTCTATGTAGAGAAACCTGTCCCGGGATATTCCACCTCTACCTACAATTCTACAGGCGACTCCAGTTACAGAAAAGGCTACACAGAAAGAGCAAATACTGACTTACATAAGTAGAGGCAAGTTATCTGACAGGGAAAAGAAGGTTAAAGGATTACCTACAAGTTCCCTGACGTAATCCAGCCCAATGTATAAGCTGACATTCAGGGGGTAGGTAGAGTCACGGATCAGCAGTCCTCAAACTGACAGCTTCAGCTTTCACTGGGCACACACATCAATGCTCTCACTATGCTGCACGGCTCCACCGAAATTCTGGACTTGAAACACCTTTGATCAACCCCTTAGCCTCTTCCGTTTCCCATATCTTCTCCCCGAGGAGATGAACACCTGGCCTCCTCCTCAACAGCTTTTGCTCAGTGGGAGCAGCTGTAGTGGAACTAAGTTTCACGTTTCAACAAGAAATAGACATGCAGTGGATTCACGCATGCCCAGGTCCCCACTAATAGCCCCCCTGATCATTTCTTACATGATAAGAACAATTATCTGCTTTTTTATCATACTGAATAACCATCCAGCCTGGGTAATTAATAAGAAAAAGGTACAGGTCACTCAACATTATTATAATGGTTGCTTTCAAGTCATCAACAGGATTTTTTTTTTCAACTGGTAAAATACTGGATTTTTCAGAACTGTCTTCAAATGATTCATTTTTTCTTACAGAAAACATATTATATTAAAAAATCTTTTGGGGCTTACATAAACATTTTGGGAAGTAGTTTAAAAAGATTTAAAGTGGGTGATTCTACTCCACTTCAGGACTGAACTCACCTTTGGTGAGATGAAGGTGCCCCCAGTATAAATTTCACTTATTCAATGAGTCTGAATAGGGAAAAGTACTCAATATCCTGTTTTGAAGTACCATGTGTACTGTAATAAGTAGGAGAAAGGAATAAAAACCAAAGAAGTAACTGAGGAGGTCAGACACAAGACTGTAGCCAAGCATGGACAATCTCAGCATTGCAAGTCTGTCTCCAGAGACTACAGGGTTCCTGTTTCCACCATATGTAATGCTATCAAGAAGTTTAAGGCCCTTGGCACCACGGCAACTCTCCCTGGATGTTTTCTACAAGAGAAAACAGCTAAGGATTGTTTGAATGGTGGAAAATGCAACTTTCATAGAGACTAAGCTGACCTTCATACATAAGGTGCATAGTTTCAATTTGCACCATCTGTCAAATCAATAAAAGAGGCTTATGCAGTCAGATCCCAAGGAAGATGGTCCAGATGGTGCAGCGTAATACTTAAAGTGCTTGAAGTATTTGAATCCAACGGAATTTAAGCACTGGAGACCAATTTAGAACGTTCTGGTAAACCACGGCATCTCCCCTTACTGAAAACAAACAGAGGTTTTCCTAGAAAAAAAATCTTCCCTATAGTCAAACATGGTGGAGGTTCTACGATTTTTTTATGGAATTCCTTAATTTCTCTGGCAGTAAGTGCCTTGAATGCATGTGAAATTTCAAGAAATCAGAAGAACAACAACAAATTTGGAGTGTAATGTGCAACCCACTTTCAGGAAGCTGGGTCCTTGCTGAAGGTTATAGATGAATTGCGAGTGTCCCAGGAAGAACACATAAGATTGTAACCCCCCCTTTTACTGTAATTCACTTTGCAAATAAAAGAAAGAGACAGATAAGTGAATAAAATGAGTAAAAAGGTCTTCCTGCATAACTACTGTATGATCCCAAACACTTCAAAAACACTGAGGAATGGTTTAAGGAAAAACGTTGAAATATCCTAATTAAACTCACCAAACTTAATTTACTTAAGTAAATTAAATGAGGAAGCTCATTGACACAGAAACCGCCTGACTGAAGGCTGTGCTACCAAAATATTTTTTTTGATAAAACTTTGACAGGGCATAAATACTTAGTAATAATTCAGTTACTACTGAAGTATAAATCATGAACAAATCATGAACTAACGTAGTTGCTGCTTGAGATAAAACATGCATCACGATTGAATAATTATGAATTAACAAGAGATCAGTATGTAACTAAGACTTTGTTTGTGATTAATTGATGCATAAGTAACAGCATACAGTACTTTATTTTTGTGCTCCGTCAAGTGAAATGTTACCATTCTTCAAAGGCAATTTCTTTCCATTTAAAAGTATGTACTCATTCCTGAATTCAAATTAAAGATCTCCCAATATGACCAAAGAAAAGGATAATGGTGGATACTACAGTATAAGCACTTTCAGTTATTTATAGGCAAATTGTGAGCTATTTGCAAAAAATACGTGGGAGCCAATATTTTTGACTGGATTTGTATACAAGTTGGCTGGGAGGTGCTAGAAGGCCTAGAATGGTTTTCATGTAATGTTGTCTAGGAGTCAGCAAATATGACACAGGAATCCAAAGAAACAAGGGTACCCATGTGCAACCCTTCATCCCACTGTATCACTACTAATGGGCTAGACCAGGGTTATTCAACCCACGGTCCTCGAGGTCTGAGCACTGCTGGTTTTCCAGCCTTCCTTTACCTGTCAGTCAGATGTGAAGCCTCTGACCAATCAGAATCATGAATTATTAAAAACTCCCTGGGAGAACGGAAAACACGGCCTGGATTTGTAATCGAGGTCCAGAGTTGAAGAACCCTGGGCTCGACACACAAGGCCACTCCCACCCATCTTCTGTGGTAGCATCCAATGGTATAAATGAAAGCAAGCAAACTCACCCGAAGGGGCAGACACAGCCAGGTACACAAGGTTCATGGGCGGAGCAGGTGAGGTTGAGCAGGTAGGTTTCACAAGTCTGCTCACACTCCACCCCCTTGCTTGCTGGCAGCCCGGCATCTAAGTCTGCACAGTCATGGTACAGCTGGCCAGGCGGACATGTCTTATCTGGGTGAAGAGGCACGGATCAGGGCCCACTACTTACAAACAACAGATGGGATATATGAAGTTTGACCTTAATTACCCACCTGTCATTTAAAAACAGATCCAATTTAAATCAGTCTGTGTTATATTCTAAATCGAATATTAGAAATGGAATACAAAATCGAAAAAGATTTGCTATTGCAAACAATGCAAATAAATTAATATGAAGTGCATTATGATGTTACATTTACATTTTTATAACTGCATATCTATGCTTAAGATCAGAGGTGGAAAGTTCAGGTCCAGAAAGAACAAATCCAGATCAAGGTTTTGTTTCAGTCAACCAGTTGAGTAGTCTAACTGTGACTCTTTATACTCAAATGGTTGGTTGAAACCAAACCTTGGTCCGGATTTGTACTTTCTGGACCTGAACTTTCCATGTCTACTTAAGTTATCAGGGAGGTAATTGCATTTTTACACACCCCAGCAGCTGACCTTCTGGCCACCAAGTCCGTGACCAATCATAGAACAGAGTAGTGAGTATTTTTCAATCCCATGGGGAAACTGTCTTTTCGTCTATTTTCCCCCTGGCTCTCCAGGAGATGCACAGAGAGGTCACTATGCAGGCGGTGACCTTTCGATCTCAAGTACACAGTCCTGACCTGCTGTGCTACACATCATCTCAATTAAACTGTATGTACACTGAAGGTGAACGGTACAGCACTCACCAATGTCAGAGCTCTGGGGCACCATCTTACCATCCCGACAGACACTAGAGCAATGGAAACTGAAGTAAGTTTCAGCACAGACCAAAACAAGCCAGAGGTGTTTCTCAATATGCAGTCTTGCCCACGCTTGTGTTCTCATGTACCCATTTTACTTCATATTCCATTGGCGAGGACTACTTTTGATACTCAAGAACAGAAGTACAGAGGACAGTAAAAGGCCCTAGATGCAAGAAATCAGATATCAAAGATACATTGCGGCATCCTCACCAAACTAGACCAATTCCATGATGAAGTTACTTCTTGGGAACCAAGATAGCAAGACCGGTCTAGCCAAGACCACAAGTACAATCTTTGTGTTCTTGGTACTGAGAAACACCCCCTGCTGAAGTTCTAAGGAAGAAGCATCCGAAAGGGTCTTACTGAACACCTGATGAGCTCAGAACCACGTCCCCAGGTGCGTACTCGGCCCCCAAGAAGACACAAGGGCAACTGCTCCTATGGGCAGGATGCGAGGAGAATGTGAGCTGGCCAATAAGAATGAGCCAAATTTTATTCACATTTCAAATGAACACTAAGTGAACAGAAGCAGATCGTACAAGGCATTTACAGAGAAAACAAACCCTACTTTCACTTAAATTGTCTTGTGGTTAAACGCAATCCAGCAATTTTGCAGCTCTGCTCAGACAGTTTTGCCACCCAGAGAGTCTGGACGTCACGAAAGCAGTTTCCTTTACAGGATCAGAGTGTAAGACGAGCTAGAAACGAGCGACGAGGTGGAAACATTCGCGTTTTGCTATCAGTATCGGCGGCTGCACAAAAACAGGGGCGAAACAGTCCAGCTACGAAGAGCCGGCGTGTGACGGATTTCCCAGCAGCCCCAAGCCCTGTAACACATAAGCCTCGGCGACAGACCGAGCTCAGTGTCACAAATTCTTTCTCGCCGGTTATCAGATACCGCTGCCTTCGACAGCTTGAAGGGCAATGAATGGACGGTTTCACAGTGAATTCCTCAATGTAACCCTAGCATATGCTAAGTAAGGCGAAAAAGCTACTGTAAAATGTAAAACCTGGAGTTCCAGACAGGTGCGTGTTTTCCAGAGCAAACAGCCTAAGCGAGTCTGCAGCGAACGCTAAACAGACAGCCTTCTCACAGCACCTAATCCCCATACATACAAAGGAAATATATATCTCCGCTATCTACTTCCTTCTGACTTTTAACAGAAAAAGCAAGTATACTGTTCAGTTGCATTAAAGCAGCTCATTCCGCCAGAAAAGAACACTTCTTTACTTTTACAAAACAAAAGTGCATGTTGGCAGTAATTTAGCACTTTAATTTACCCTTTGCTGTAAAATAAACGTAGAGGGTGTTTGTCTTAAGAAGAAAAAAATCTTGGTGACACTACTTGAGGGGCAGAAGCAGCTTAGCAAGTCATTTAATACTCAAGTACAAATCATGCCTATGCAAGTGAAACGCATATCTAATAACTGAGTGAAAAACATGAAATGTTATTGATTAATTATGAACGTGCAATGAATACATAACTGACACTTTCTGTTTACAGTCTCTGAAGGTGAAAGTAAGGTGGCTGTGATGGGCAGCCACCCACAGCGGCACCCTGGGAGCTGGGGGTTAAGGGCCTTGCTGAAGGGCCCACAGACACCATGCTCCCGATCACAGACACAGAGGCTGAGCCCACTGAGCCACATGCTGGCCCCATATATATATATATAATGTATGTTATGTGTTTACTGTAAAAATAAATATGCCGTATTCATTTAGAAATCAAAATCATAATGAACTAAATCCTGGTTTAAATCCTGAACTAAATCCTGTGTTCTCTGCATCCCTAGAACAATCGTTTTTTTTTTTTAACCCTGTCTGAAAATGCCTTAAATGTCATGGGAAGATTAACTTGCAGTGGTCGTCTCTGTCTCAGGTCATGCACACACTTGGATGATGTCGTCTCAGATGAGTTACGCCCGTAGGATGTTTTTCCAGCAACATGTCCAAGTGTGGTATAGCACAGACATCAAGACTGTCTTATCAAGTATTCCCTCTCCGTTGCTGCTGTAATTTACTGAGAAACTAAAAAGTTACAGAACTGCTGATTGTGCCTGACCAGCTCACAGCCACAATTAGCATAATGTTCTTTTTGCCAAACGTCTACTTGACAGATAGCCTCAAAGCAAAATTTTGGGTTTAACGCCCCCCCTTCCCAGAAATTCATTTACTCCAAACCACGCAGGTAATAATAATGAGTTTGAGCCCCCCCTTGAAATCTGCTGCCCCTCATCCCCCCACCCTGAAATTTATTCCTGGCTACGGGCCTGACCTGGGGTACGTTTCCCAAAAGATCCGATCAGCAATTTACATAGTTAGAACCATTCAGTTAAGTTTCTAACGTCATTGACAGCTACTGTATGCTTTTGGCAAACGTAGCCCTGAACAGCACACAATAAATACGCATACTACACAGATAGTATTAAAAAACGCTCAGCGCTAATGTAACATTCTGTGTTTGGATTCCTCGAATTCACCGTTAATGGGGCCCAGGTGTGCCTACCTGTCGACGCAGGTGCGCGTCCGGCTGCTGTAGAAAGTGCCCAGGGCACAGGCGCAGCCCTCCTCGCACTCACCCCCGCAGTGCTGGGCGACAGTGGCGGACGGGCAGCGGCGCTCACAGGACGACACGCATGTCCCGTACACCATCGTCTCTGGGCAGGTGACGGCTGGGGGGCAGAGGAGGGGTTACCGAGGAAATGACGAGGGACGCAAGCCCCTTACACGCCAAGTGCGCTTACCGCAGTCTGGGACATGGGCCCTGAAGTCCACCGTGACGCCGTGCTTCCTGCAGCCGCGGGCATAGCCCGCCAGCGCCGAGCAGAGGCACGGCCGGCCGCACTTGCACGTGTCGGCCCTGCAGCGTTGCTGGAAGGGCTGCGGGCTCAGGAACGCGTGGCAGGCCGAGAACGGGGCCTGGTTCAGGAGCTCACACATCTCGGCCGCGTAAGAAGCTGGGCGCAAACGGGCACAGCGAGCATGTTTATCAGGGAGTGTCTCTCCGCTCCAGCCATGGGGCAAAACAATCAGTCTAATATGAAACAGGTTTGTTGATCAATACGCTTTCAGCTGCTCTGGGGATAACAGAGAAGGAGGGGCAGTGATTCTGCACCCATGTTTATGTGTATGTCCTGTAAACTGAAAGAAAGTCATTACCTCATGAGTGGAGGTGTAATCTGAATAAATGTACTGTAGAGATCTGTTCCACCGAGAGCATTGGGGCAACAGAGAACCTCTTGTGCTGCCCGGATTTGTTTTGGTGGAGCAGAAGGGCGCGGGGAGAGGCCAGGGCCATTGTTACAGCCAGGGGGAGCAGGGCGGGGCCTCCGGGGGCGTGGCAGTGGCGGGGAGGGGCTTACCTGCCTGCTGGTGTGTGTCGCACGGATCGAGTTGCGGGACGCTGGGGCTTTGCACGCAGGCCGAGGACAGTTTCCAGGAGTTTCCGAACAGCGGCGGCGTACTCTCAATCATACCTGAGGGGGAGCTGAAAATAAGGATAGGAAGAGGGGAGGGGGGGGGGGGCTTCAAAGGCTGAAACAAAACTGCAACTCCACCCGAAAATGACATTAAGGGCGTCCTGTTCACTGGTGGACGCCATCCGCAGGAAGCTTGGTCACACGCATCATCTGATGACATCAGGAGATGATTCGCTCTGTTAGAATCTGCTCTGAATTGTCGAATTCCATCAGCACAATCTTTTATATTAACTGGACTTTGTTTCTGTTGAGCACAGTTTCCATTTACATATGAAGAATGACTTACTAATTTCATTAAAATTTAAATTTTCAATGCACCATTCTGCCAAACACTACTAAAACACTACTACAGTATAAAGAGATATATCTCCTTTGGTATCGAACAAAATTCATAGAGTTGAGAAACATACCTTTACACCGAACATACTGTCCATGGCAGAAGCGTCTGCTATGGTGTGGGTTAGGTTATTTTTTAACTGCCAGAGATTCCTGGACTTGCAGGGGGGCTACAGCAGAGCTGGGCAGACAGCCCAACTACAGAAAAGCTAAGTAAAGGTTCCGACTTAACACTACTTGGGGGGGGGGGGGGGGGGGGCTACACGACCCCGGGGGGGGGTCTCACAAAACCCCTTCTTGACTGTCCACTGCGGGGGGCCCCACACCCCCCCGGGT
>JAABNY020000019.1:5278197-5289596 GCA_015164015.2 Brevimyrus niger
CCTTTATAGGGGATGGTCCTTAGACGAAGATTCGCAGATTGGGGGGGTGGGGGTGGGGGATCTCAGCCCCGTGAAGAAAAAGCTAAACATCAAAGACTTATTTTGCAGTGGATTGATTTAGATAAATACTAATACCAAATACATTTTTTTTCTAACTTACAATGACAAAGGAACGCAGTTCAGCCATCTTACCAGCAATGAAAAGATGCGTCACAAACTACAGCTTTTAGATTCAATAAAAAGGCCGGGAGGGAATGTGAGGTGAAATTCACCATGGAAATCATGATCGTTGAGTTTTAAAACTTCACAGAAATGTTTTTAAAATATATTTATTGTAATTGATTAATTGTATGTGGGTTTAGGATAGGTTTAGGGTAGGTTATAATCTCAGATGTTCTTTTGAAATGAAAAAAAATAGAGAGGTATAAAACCTTTCATTCATTTAGCTGATGAAATTAGTAAATTCATCCTTTCAGTCTTGTACAGAAATGATTGTCATGATTATAATGATTTGGGTTATTTCTGTAAAATTTGGGTTATTTTTCAAAGGATATTTTTAGACATCTTGAGGTAACATATTACTGATATGTAGTGTCACATGGCTTCAGTGTAACTTTATTGCATTGGCTATTTAAAAACATAGTTTTCCTTTTCATGTTATTAAGTTTTGTAAAGCTTCATAAATTTCCCGCTTTAGCTAGTCATCTCAATATATACCTTTGTTTTCCTTTTACGGTTATGAAGCCAAAAGCCCCCCCTAAAACAGGCCTAATGACGCCTCTGTTCATTGTATCGTTTACAAACCAGGACGCAGTACAATGCCATGGTACAGCAAACTGTGATTACCTCTGTCCTCTGAAGGTTACGTCATGCTTTTTCAATCTGATCTCCCCCTCCCATGGCAGGAAGAGGCTGAGCGATCGTGCGCATGAGTACGGCGATCTGGGACAGTCGGGATCGTTGTGTACCTGTGCAGACATAGCACTCTCATGGAGAAATCCTCATGGCTGACTGGAGGAGAGTCTCTAAACATCAAAGCGCAATCTCCAGACTCTACTGTGCTGACACAAAACATCCATCTCCAAGAACAGCCCTTAGGTGATCATATTTACTCGCATTTGATTGACAGATAAATGATATTAAGTAGACAAAGGCAATAAATTATTGGCTCAAGCAGGGTCCCACCCTCTTTCCCATGGACTAATTCCTCTTAGTAGGTCCCCAGACAAAGTAAATTTTGTTCTAGATGTTCTAGAGTACCAGGTGAAGTAGGCAATTACAGCATTAAATGGTAATTGACATAAATGACTGTAATAATGAGATCACTTTCACTAATCTGCTGGGTAAATAACATCCTGGGGCTAAGACAGTAGAACCAACGTGGCACTTGCTTCCTTAAGAGGGAGCTCAGGGAATCTGCGTTCTATGAAGAAGAAAATTATCAGAGCAACAATAATACATCCCTCACTATTGGAACAGGAAAGGTTTCCCGTGCTGCACTGATTCACCTACAACCCACTTGTTCGAAGAGCACGTCTTAAATGCACAGTATTTCTCTTTCAATCTGGCACGAAACCACAAGTTACAACACATTGCTCCATTTCCACCATTTTTTACAACAAAATTTAAGTCCTAAAATGTACTATAACTAGGTAAGACTGATTTTTTTTGTCTTTATTTGCAGCCTTTATTTGCAAAAAATTGTGGTTTAGTAAGTTTGTGGTTTAGTCCACTTGCACATATCAGTTGTTTTAAAAATGATCATCCTTGTTAATGTTTGGAAGTTATAACTTGGGTGTTTGCTTCAGAAGTTGGCTGTTTGGTAACCTAGTGCTCTGCCTACAGCTGTATATCAGCATTTGTCTTTCCACCAAGTCACACCATATATATCCCCACCATAAATTGCATAGTTATATATATTTTTTTGCAGTGTTAAAACTAGCTGACCATTATCCACTTATACAGGTGTGCATTGGTACACCACCCAAGACAAGAATCAAACCTACAACTTTCTATATAAAGGCATGGCTGCCCAGTGACATGAGTCCTGCCTTTTGGGGGTGGTGTCATGTGTCATGTGACAGCTGGCTTACCTGCACATTGCAAATGACCACAGACCATGACAAGTAAATAATGAAGAGAAAATGAGAATTGGCTCTTAATGCACACTTCACCTGGATGACAATGCTGGACTGCGTAGTTTCTTCACAATCCCGGACCAGGGTGTAGGTACACCTGCCTGGGAAATGGTAGTACAGCCCGTCGAAGGTCTCGTAATTGTATTGTCCCCATGTCCGGCAGGTCATCTCCCTTTCCATCCCCGAATTCGGAACTGCCACGACCAATCAGGGAAAAATTTAAAAAGACTTCAGCACAACATATTCATGAAACCAGTCTTAGCTATATCGACCGCCGGCAAACTGCTGTTTGTTCAGGGCATCTGAGATAAGTGTGCTGATCTACCAAGCAGAAAGGGAAGTCGAAGCAGACGGCGAGGTGCTTTGCTGTAACCTGTCTGGCAGCGCATTCCGGTCGCTCGGTATAAACTGCAGTTGCAGGAATCCGCGTGGCCGCAACGGCCTCCGTTCAGGCAGCCGACGCCACAGCTTTCTGAAAAACGCTGAGCTCCTGGAATCGGAATGCAAATGACATTCTCGCAAATAAAAATCCCGCGTGCGATATGGTTATGAGTCAAGACGACGGCTTTAAATGTAAAGTCAATACAAGTAACTGAAAACGACTTTTAATGTGCACCACAGCTGCTGACCTTTGGGTGATCAATATGGATGGGTCAGATAAAGCCTGAGTCATTGTAGGCGTTTAGCTCCGGCTAACGGCGGCTCGCTAACGTTGCCAGCATATGGCAGGTGGCGGGAAGAGACAGCTGGAACGCTATCGCTGCATTCAGGCCGCCGCGCTACGGCGACGCACGGCGTCAGACATCCCGCGGACAGGGCGAGAGTCAGAAGATCAATGGCTTCGCCTCTGCTCTCTCACGTCTCACCATAACCCGGGGAGACGTCGAAACAGAGAGGTCAATTGTTTTGCCATTGACAAACACCGAAACTTGCCCTGAGACGGCCCACCGCACATTGACTGCATTTTATTTGGTTTGAAAGAAGGCTGATTCCCATTATCTTCAAAACATAGAGATACTGTATTATGGGCACTTAAGCCATGATGTTTTTCCCGATTAGGGCTACCGAGGCTATGGAAATGGTAGCAAATGCTGATGTAGGCAATTACGCAGACTCCATTTTCAGAGATAATGTCAACCTTTGTATGAAGATGAGACTTTCCCCCCCAGGTACCTGTGGCTCTGCGCAGTGACAGCTTCACCACTTCTTCTGAACTCGAAGATGTGTTGGTAGATACTGTTGTAGCTGCTGAATGTACTGCCTTTTCACAGCATTTTCCAGCATAGGGAGGGAAAAAATTGTGTTAACAGATACCAAAACTACCTCCATGCAACTTTTGTGTTTATCCCAGTATTCCCTGTTGTAAGCAAAACAATCAAACTATTCGGGCTTATGATCAGATAGCATTAGATGTACATTTCCCTGCTGCCAGTTGAGTGCTGGGCCAATATCTTGGAAAGAGAAGAATGTGTCGTTTTCATCAAACCAAAACTAAGCCGTTGTAACTGGACCTACATCATTTAATTAATTGTGTTAGCGTTTTTGCCCTGTAATCAAAAAGCACGGCATTGGGGACCACACTGAGCTCTCAGGTGACAGATTAATAAAGAAACAGATTAAATGCAAGACTTTGAACCGCATCATGTACCCCCCTTTTTTAATTCCACACAGATTTAAGACTTCGCCAAAAAAATCCTTTGATTCAGGAATAAGATTAAAATGTTTTAACTTTTCTTTTTACTAAAGTCAACGAAAGCAGAAGGACTGTATTATAAACGGGGCTTCTAATTTTTTAAAGTTAGAATTTTAATATTAGAAGTGATCTATGAAAACCAAGCGGAGACATAAGCCTGCGCTTAAGGGACAGACTGAGAGCGCATCGCTGGTCATAGGAGCCGCCGGGCCGGTTCGCCTTGGATAACCCAACGAAAGCGAGCTGCTCTCTCCTCTTGTCAGCGAAACACAGAATGAGTCGAATTTGGGGAAAGAGCTCAGTTTAAGCCTGATTTAGGTCACTAAAGTCATAGTAATAAAGCAGGATTTGGACAAGATGAATTGCATTTACTTGAATTACAGTTAATTGCGTTTCTTTTAACGTTTTTTCCCGTTTACATTACTCCTCTTCAAGTCTAACATTGCGGATGCACTTGCTGATCCCATATATGTTGCACAATCGACTGTAACTCAGCTAACGGTCTGCGCCTACTGATCCACGCGTGTCATTTTCAGTTTTTAGCTAAACCAACACGTGTTTGAACTCTCTCGCTTTTCTATTGGAGTCAATAAAATTGAAATGAATGATGAATATACATGATCATACAAATAAATATGCGACGCTAGATGAAACATTATCCAGGGAATTGCAAACAAAATAAGGCATGTAGGGGAGAGAGTTATACGATGAAGTTAGATATGTTCCAGCTATGAACACGATAATTGTAACTTTTATGACATTGCCTCCTTCTGATGTAAATACTTTTCTGTCCGTTGTATGACACTTCAAGATATTTTACATGTTTACTGGAGCTACTATTTAATGTAGCTGACATGCTCTTTCAATGCAGCGTTTCAAATCAGTAGCCCTAGAGCCCTACCTTCGCTCCTTGGGAACCGGTATCCCGTTTCGGCACCATTATACTGCTGCTTCTGCTGTTGGGAAAAAGAGAGAACAAGGCTCGGTTTGTTCCTCACGCGCAATCGGCATTTCTGTCGGTCAGGAGGCACACATAGACTACAGGCAAATAAATAGGCATTATCTATTAATGCAGCCAGAATTAAATTTCTTTGAAATGCTGATATAGTGAAAAAAAATCTTGGATTACATGAAAGTAAGTACATTCAGAAAACAGACAGAAAACGGACACATACATCTTAAACAATTATAGTTATTATGTTCGATTAGATACGAAGATGACAAGAATATTTCTAGTATATATCATATAGTATGAGTGATCTACTCTGCAGTTCCTCTTACCTTTCCAGACCATGCCAGTAAGTTAAATTTACGCTGTCAGCGCTCCACGACACTGCTGTGGATTATAATAAGTGGACATGAATAACATACATTTTACTGACTTTAATCTGAGATATCCTTCCAATTCAATCAGACGAATCGTGTCTTCATTTTTGCAAAATGATTAAAATTAACAGATAAATCTCAATGCATTCGTGACAATCAATCCACAGATGCATCGCGTGTACTACAAAACTGCAGTAATTAATTATGCTTCGCCTTACCTTGATTAATTAGTATAAAAAGAAATAATAAAAAATGCCCTTTTCGCCTTTTGGTGAGACCTAAATAAGAATCCATTCGTGATACATATGATCCACGTTGTGGTGGAATCACTTTCTCTCCAAATCCAGTGGAAAAAATAATTTAACTGCAACAAATACGCATTTTTTCAGAAATTATCTGGAGATTGTTTGTTTCCACATTGGTTTCCACAAACTCTCGTGTTAGATCTGGGGGCATCATTGCTCCTTGGTTAAAGGATGACGGGTCCAACCTATTAGCATAATACATTCAGACAGGTACCTTCCGAATATGCAAATGAGTACGTGCATAATCGCTACAGAGATCTGAATACAGGGCAACGCTTTCTCACTTGTATTTATTTATAATTTATTCAGCATTACTAGATTCCTAAAATGTAAAAATAAGGGATAGCAAATCGTCCGGTTAGTTAATTGGCTAGATTTTGTTCCAGTTATATAAACTTAAAGAATATGCGTTAGTCGTCGGTTCGTCGAATTCAGCTCAGGACATTGTTTGTAATAACCAATAACCGTGCTATTATCTCGCGAATTATTCGAAATAACCTTTATAAATGGCCTTACATGAACCTTAATGCCGATTATTACACATTCTTTAAGAACATATACAGTACTTCCGTGCCTCAAATTGGCTGGATAAGGTTTGGCGCCTTCTACTGGTGTGTGATTGAAAAACGATTAACAATGCATTCTCCTCCCGAGGTCTAAGAAAGTTGACTTAAACATTATTGTAGTTTTTTTTTTTTTTTTGTACTGAACAGTCGGCCATTGCAAAGGGTTGCATGGACAATAAGACGAATATAGCCTACTACTACAACTATACTTCAACAACTGCGTTAATATAAATGCATATACTGGTATATTTAACGGACTGTGGGGCAGCTCAGGTCCAGATGTTGCCTGATAAAAATGGGCAAAATAATCCGACCAGGCAAGAATGCTGCGCCAGTTTGCTGGAGGAATGGCTAAATTTTGCTGGATAATTTGTTATACTGGAGCTTCTGAAATTTTCAAATATCTCCTACTTCCTAATGTTTTTCTTTCAAAATGGTTGATTTCAGGCCATTTTCAATCGATTTTTAAAAAAAGTTTTAGCGGAAGATTACTCCACTACCTGTGCCATGGAGCCGAGAGTAATGCGTAAAACGGCAGAACTTAAATTATTTTTAGGGCTAAACTTAAACATGGATGCGTAAGTAAACAAAAGGCTTGTAGGAGTGCATGAGAATCAAATCTTATTCATAAGACTGCAGGTCTAAATAATATCGCTTATTATTATAATAAGTATAAGTATTTATCTATTTTTCGTCTCTAACTGACGTAATATAGGCCTAATGGAAAGCATCTCCAGAACACACCAACAGTGCTAACTCACGTTCGCTCCAGAGTCTGCGTGGAGTTTATGAATCGCCCACTCGGGCATCACGTTGACACAAAGGCGACACTTTGAGCTACACTCCACCCAGCGTTCGAGTAGGGCATCTACACGGTGACCGAGGGACGATCGCCCTTCCTGCTACGCCTAGAAAGGACTCGCGCTTTCTGCTCAGCCATGGAAAGAAAGGTTGCCCGGGAGTTTAGGCACAAGGTAAGAGCATTTATTATCTTAATTGATTAATAGAATGCGGTTATCGAATACAACAAATATGAACCAATGACGTACTGCGGTTTGTAAGGCTGCTTCGAAGAAGCAGGTGATGCCCTATAAACCCTTATCCCAGTAGAGGGGGATGGGTACACTTTTCGTCTGTATCACATTATACAGTTCCCCGCAAAAAGGAACATGACATAAGGTAACTACGACATGCAGTCGTCGGAATACCCTCTGTTCCTGGATGTTACATTACAAATTAAAATTTGAGATGACATTCGATATGAGCAAGTGTTTGATGGAACAGCGAATTAATTTGATAAATTAATACAACACAATTGACCACATTTTAAGTCTATAAAATGTTTTATATGATTGTACTATAGTTTAAAAGCTGACAAATCCGGAATTACTGCATAATATCCTACATTAGAAATTACCTGATGACGTGTTTAGGAGTGCTTCATAGTAGTTTCTGATTGGCTATGGTCGCTAAAGTGTAGACTGTCAGGCGCAGGTAACGAGTCACCTGGGCCGTTGATCTTCGTGACTTAAATACAATTCTTTCTGTTTTGTGTTTTACTTTGTGATTGAAAAGCAAAAATATGGTCAAGTGTTTATTATTTTTGTGACGGCTGCTATGGCAAAAAAAGCAACGAACTGAAGGGTCTTGCGCTTCAGCGGTCCTGCCCTGTTACTCTGCCCCGTTATACATACTGGCGACGTCCACAATGGCTCGTTCTCTGGCGGATAATTTAGGGGCGCTTTCAGAGGCGTGCAGCCAGGCGGAATGGAGCGGCTGATTTACTGCGGCTCTCAAATGGGAGTAGCGCCAGTGCGCATAATACGAAACGAAAAGATATCCGAGGGATTTATTTAGCCCTTTGCTGAGGTTTTACTGTTTTGTAAAAGGTAATTATATATGTATAAAATATTGATCTAATATGCATATAATTAGTTGTCTAACAGAAATTCGGGACTAATACAAAAGCATAAACACATTTAATCACCATGAGTCACTATCCTCCATAAAGCAGAATCTCACCCAGAATGTTCTCGCAGTTTGTGCTGTCTTCTTGCTGTGACCTGATACTGGATGAGCAGTTGAAAGAACGATGTATGGGTGGATAAAAATCATAAAAGGTGTACACTTAAAATAATAATAATACTGGGATTTATACAATGACAATCCCACCAAGAATAAAAAGAAAAACTATTACAACACAAAGACATTGAAAACTTAAGTACTGGGAAAGAGTCCTGTCTTTATTTTTTTCATTATAAAAATCTGTCTCTACTTCATTGAATTTAACTTAAAATGCAAATCCATGCATACCCTTCATTTAAGTCCAACTTCCTGATGTATAATGGGGGCTCTTACTATGATTTTGGACTGGATTACATTTCTAGAGGTATTTCAGAAGATACTTTGTTTTGCTTTGGACGGCCATGAGTCTCCCTTAGGTATAAATAGGTTTGTCCACAGACCGGACACAGACCGTCTGTGCTGTAAGGTGACACCGCTGTAATCCATCCTTCCTCGCGTCATGCGACGTGGGAAGCGTCTGCTTGTGGCAGCCCAGTAGAGACTGAGGGCTGCCACAGGGGCTGGGATCGGAGTCAGAGGGCCGACGGGTGTCCCATAGACAGCCAGAGAGCTTCCTGTCTGTCCACATGTGTCCGTGGTGAGGCCGCTGTAACAGGAAATGTGCTACATCAGTAACTGGCCCAAGCGGTTCCTCAAAACGTTTGTACAGCAGTATAGCCGCTACCAGGTAAGTCACCCTTACAGGTCTGCTCTGCATATTTCTCATTGAGGCTGGGAACGCAGTGTCCTAATATCTAAAGTATGGTTGTGGAAGCCTCCCCCCCCCTCCCCCGCCTTGTTTATGACAGCTGTGTTATCTGTGACTCTCCAGAGCTATGATCAGACTGTCCAAAGGTTTCTTTGTTTTCCAGGTGGAGCTGCTGATAGACAATGAGGCAGAAAAAGACTACCTGTACGACGTGCTCCGACTGTACCACGAGTGAGTGCCTTCCCGCGGCTCGAGCGCGGCGGACGTCTCCGCCACGCCTGTGATTACCGACTCCGTGTGATTGACGCTTAGACCTTACGGTCCGGTGCTATGGGGATGCATGAATTCTGAAAATCGGTGAAGGTGGCAGTTGGTTCTTAGCGCGCTATATGGAAAGGAAACTTTGTCCCCCGTGTTCTTTTCACGAATCTTGTGGTCCTGCACTTCACTCAGTGTACTTGACTCATGCTTCTTGTGGGCGACAGAATTGCAAGGGACTGTTGGGATATATGGTTTCCATTGAGTCCAGCACTATAAAAGCAGCTGAATGAAGTGAAATGTAGCTGCAGAGCAAGTTTCCATGTGATCTTTGTGGGGGGGAACATAGTTTTGTTTCACTCCAGTCAGGTGTCCAGTTCTCCTCCTTTGCCCCTGACCCAGATGAACCCTCTATTCAGAAAAGCCTTCGCTTCTGATATGCGAGTCACCAATGAAATAGCCAATGTAAATAATTCAGCATGTCAGCAAATTCATAAGAAGCCTTCGTACAAAGCCTCCAGTCAAGCCTGGAACCGTTTTATTTTATATATTTCAAGCTTTCGTAGTTTTCCAAAATAATCCCAACCATAGATGCTCTGTTTGCTCTTCCTCAGATTGGACGGATTTTACAATTAACTATTACACCATGTAGCAAGGCATTGAATGTACAATATTTGTAAGCAGCTCAATTTTTGATAGAACTTGGTTTTAAAGAATGGGACGGCACAGGGGTGCAGGGGTTACCAGTGTCATCTGTGGGATCTGGGTTCAAGTTGCCGCCCATTACGTGTGGAGTTTGCATGTTGTCCTCAGGTCATGGTGATGTTTTCTGCTGATTCTTTGGTTTACCCCCACAATCCAAAAAAATGCTTAGGTGAATCGGAAATTCCAAAATTGTGAATGGATGGTGCATGTGTTCTGCACTCTCAGAAAGAAGAGTATAAAATTCTACCTTTCCTTGTCACTGGGTCTGCCAATTGTGCCGGTAATTGTACCTTTTAAGGTATAAAAATTGATTCTTATAATAATAATGGTATATTAACGCTGTTTGTACAGCATTATTCCCAGTCCATTTCCAAGTCCATTTCTGTACCTTACAAGGTACAATTACAGTGACAAGGGTACAGCCCCAGTGACAAGCAAAGGTACAAATTTTCACCCTTTTTTGTGAGAATGTGTGATGTGTTGGTGTCCCATCCTGAGTTATTCTCTGCCTTATATCTTCTGGGACATAGCATAGGACAAGTGGGAACAGAATGGATGGATTTACATAATAGTGTATACCGTAAGATTATGAGAAATTTATAATTCTCTAAATATGACTCCAGTTCAAATCCCATCCAGGATATACCTTTGCCTTATGCCCTGCGTTTCCAGGAATAGGCTCCAGACCCTAGTTTTAGAGTTCAGGTCCAGAAAGTACAAATCCAGACCAAGGTTTTGTTTCAACCAACCAGCTGAGAATAAAGAGTCACAGTCACAGGGTACTTTATTGGTTGGTTGAAATAAAACCTTGGTCTGGATTTGTACTTTCTGGACCTGAACCTTCCTGCTCTCTTTCAGACCGCCCTGTGACCCTCCTCAGGATAATGGGATGGATGACTGCAGCTTTCCCAGGAATCATTGTTTTTTGCAATCCACAGATCCATGGACCTCCCAGTACTGGTGGGTGATCTGAAGCTGGTGATCAATGAGCCTAGCCGGCTGCCCCTCTTCGACGCCATTCGCCCCCTGATCCCTCTGAAGCACCAGGTGGAGTATGACCGGTTGACCCCTAAGAGGTCACGGTGAGTGTGAGGAGGCCCAGTCCTTGCTTAGAGATTAGAGAGCACCAAACTATGAAAAAGATGAACCAAAACGAGGGCTTTTTGTATTGTTTTGGGCTCCGATTAAATTCCTTGATTACTAGTCATCACAAGTGAAAGATCAGTGAAATGCCTTTAAAAAGTCCACACCTGCCACAGGTGGGAATTAATGTTGGAATGCAGCAGTGATATCAGAGCTCACTTGAGTGAGATCAGTGCCTGTTGTGGAAAGGAGAATACGTGAATGAAACTTCCAGCTAACATGGTGAAGGAAGATCAAATCACACAATTACATGGTACAGACAAAGGACAATTGGCCTTAATTAAGAGATAATAAGCATGTAACTGCAGTAACTGCCCTATCTATCTACGATGCTGTGTATCTTGTTCAGATGAGAGAGGATGCTGGTAACTTGATCGCAATCATGCTTTCTGACATAATCGTTGAAAACAACCCTTTTTTTCCATTTCAATATACTCAGAAGTCCGAGCACCATCATAAACGTGTTGCCTGACAGCTGTGTGCAAGAAGCAT
>JAABNY020000019.1:5298972-5310190 GCA_015164015.2 Brevimyrus niger
CCGCCCCCACCTTCCCAACATGCGGGCCCTGCCCCCCCCAAGGACAGGTTCGGCACTAGCAGTTACCATCATCCTGCCACCCAAGAGGCCTACAGGCCGAGGCCTGGTTTCCACATGGTCAGTCCCAGTGACCAGTCCCATCCACCCAGCCCAAAGGTAGTGTCCATTTCTTAGCTCTTTCCTTTAAATGCAGGGTGCTTAATTGTACTCCAGGTTTTTATGCAGTATTCATTGTCCCTTTCTCGTTATGTTTTGTCTTATTTGCAATACTTCATCACTGCTGTGCGACAAAAGTCACCCACTTGTGCTTACAAAGTGTCAAGTGATGTGACAGAGACAGTGATTTGATTTGATTAGAATTACAATCATGACACATGCGAATGTGGTGTTTTTAGTAAAATGATTTTTCAGGCTTCTTGTGAAGCAGAGTTTTACTCTATTTGGTTAAAGGTTAATATAGACTTTTCTGGGGTTGGTATAACAAAGTAAAGTCTGATTCTCCTAAACTCGAGACAGTTTCTCCCTATGGGGGGTGGCAGGCTTTCCTCAAAGCCCTAATAGCACCGTGTGCTTTGCAGTGGCACGTCCTGTTTGCTGCCCTCCCCTCATACTTCCTCGAGCCGTGTGACCCAGCTGCTCTCTGTGTTTTGCTGCCATTTAACTGTGCAGGTTATGAGAAGCGCGTCTCACGCCAGCAGGATCTCGACGGCCAGTAAGCCGCTGGTGCGTTGGCAGCAGAAGGCAGGGAAGGTGTCAAACACGAGTGCTTGATTTGTTTTGGGCACAGTCCATTTTCATAGAGACATGGGCTACATCCAAAAATTGGGTTATAAAAATGAATGTTTTAAACGGAAGTTAAATGATAGGGATCCCAGACTGGTTGATATGTTGTATGTGTGAGTACCGCCAGGGATCCTTTCCCCCCATGATCTGCATTTTTGTTTTGTAACACGGTCCACTGGGTAGCAACTTGCCCCCAGCCCCCCACACCAGCGGCGGCAGGTGTCCCCAGTTGTGTCCAAGCCTGTCATGCTCCCCCCCTCGCAGAGTACACGTGGGCCCACCCTCCGGTCCGAGGCCCTGGTAAGGCCCTGCCCCCTTCCTGTCTCTCTGTCCCTCTCTATGGTCTGTTTACATGTCAGTTTTCAAAGCTGACCATTCCGGTCGCCGCCAACCCCCCACCCACCACCCACCTGCTTGTGTTTTTCACACCCCATTCAGAAAGACGGGTTCAGGCATGATGTCCGATATTACAACTTAAGTGCCGTCTAAGGTTACTTGAAGTGTTTAGACACCATAAGGAACTTTATGTTCGGGGAGATCTATAGGCTTTACTACAACTGGATACTTCATTATAAAGCCAAGGAAATGTACTGCCTCCACATTATGATTCCATGCAGAAAATAATGATCTTCTATGGATTCTTTACCTGGAACTTTCCTCCCCATTCTCATTAAACACAGTGTCCTAATTAAGTGTCACGTTACACTTTAAGTAGAGGTATACTCTGGTCACTTGTAGTAACTCTCACAGGTGACTCAGATAGACTAAGACCTCTTTACTTGGATAGTTCTTCTATTCTTCCTACAGTATGTCACTATGTCTGATTGTCCTTTGTTTACAAACTGCATGTTGGCTGCATTAATCTCACCGCCTTCGGTGCTACAGTAGCTCTGGTCGGGTGACCCTGTTTCACAAACACCTTCCCAGCTTGTCTCATCGGCAGCCCTAACCGCTGGTGTCTCCACCTGCATTCCAGCCCCCGGAGATGCTGAAACGGATGGTGGTGTACAACACCTCTTTCAGGTCCAACAGGAAACAAGTAATCCAAGTAGACCGCCTGCCCCTAAA
Organism: Brevimyrus niger; assembly: GCA_015164015.2. Classification (NCBI taxonomy): domain Eukaryota; kingdom Metazoa; phylum Chordata; class Actinopteri; order Osteoglossiformes; family Mormyridae; genus Brevimyrus; species Brevimyrus niger. The sequence goes on from JAABNY020000019.1 coordinate 5,300,824, forward strand.
TGAGATTTGTGCTTTATAACCCATGACTCCTCTTTACAGTGTGGGGTCTTTATGATGCTGTGTATAAGGACCCTAATGCACTGCTGTGTTTCTTCTTGTGTGCTATTCTGGTTGATGTGACTAGGCTTTTTCCCAGAATGCAGTGCTCCCGCATGCTCCTGTTCGCTAAAGCTAGGCCCAAAATAGTGCTTGCAGCAAAACAGTGTAGCCCCTCACATTTCACACATGGTTGCTGGTCAGTCTCTTTCACGCCTGTAATCTTTAAATTAAGAAAATTACTGCCTTAACCTCTATAGTTTCACCTTGTTGAGATAGACCTCCATACTGTGGTTGGCATGGTACCTTAGTGGCTAATACCGTTGCCTCATACCCACTAGGGCTCCAGCTATGTGTGTGAAGGATTTGCGTGTTCTCTGCTCTCGGTACTTTTGTTTTCAACTAGAGCACAAACCCACACGTCAGAGTCAGATGTTAGTAGTGTGTCAGGCTCTGCGTGAGAATGGCTTGTGATCGAGTGACATTCTGTTTGCGGTGTCCCCTGCCCGCTGCCTTTTGCGATAGGCTCCGCGTGTCATGTGACCCTGCACGGAAGAGGTTTGGATGGATTTCTCTGTCAGGTTTCAGCACAATCCTCACACATTCTCACCAGCCAATGTAGCTACAATAATTACCCAATGGCATCATGCCAATTTTACCTAAATGTAATTAGCCAACCATCTCCAACTAGATGGTCTGTTTAATTCCATCAGAATCAGACTTTAATTGCTCAGTAATAGAAAGGTTTATTTGATGCTCATCACATCTGCCCGGTGAATGAATCCAGACCATTGGCAGGACTCTGAATCCAATCATCAAGGAACTGTTTGTATTGATGCCTTCAGGTGTAAGCATAGTGTCAGGCAGCAACAGCACTTTGAAATGGAAATTACAGTACCTGGCTGTAATGCATCGTTTTAAAGCCTTGGTAAATTATGGGTTTATAGGTTTATGTTTAAAAAGTATAGGGAACACGTATGTAGACATCCTGAGAGGAGGTAAAGTCATGTGATGAGTCAGGAGATCTGAGGTCATATGATATGCCCACTTATTCAGGTCTCCTGTTCCTTCTTTTCACCCATTTAAATGTGAGAATTTTATCGCAACTAACCCCCATTTTAGATTGCCCCATTGCCCAATCCCTTTGTCCCCTGTTTCCATGTGCTCTCCTGTCTCGAATCTCACATAATCCTCTGGCTAGTCCCATATGTATCTTTAGTTACAAATCAAGTCATTACCGAATATATCACCTGAATCAGCTTCAATGAAATTAGCAGTGTGGTTTAAGGCATTTCTGATTTATTTGCTCAGTACCTCAACTCTCCTGTGACAGTTCTTTAAGGTCTATTCATTTTATTGGAGATGGGTCTCTTATTTAAAGTTATTTATTTTCAGTGCAACCTGAATTTCTGTCAAAGGGTTGTCAAAAGGAATCGAGGTGCGTTGCCACTTCAGTGATGGCCACCTGTGCGTGTGTGCTGGGAAATTCGATAAAAGCCAGTAAGACAGCGGAGAAGCACATCTCACAGCTGGCATCCTGATTCGAGGCACGACATGATGCAGACTAGAGTAGAGCTCAGAGGAGCAGATGCAGGAAGCAGTCAATGAGCTTTTTGTTTGTGGGTAATTGTTTTTATTTTCATTTCCTCTGAGATCCCACCCATCATACCGAATTATAAGCAAACAGAATTTATCGTTTTCTTTCAGGGTTTCCAAAAGTATGTGGAGGACTTCGACCCCTATTCCATGGTATGCTGTTCACTCTTGACTTTATCGCAGTGTTTTATAAACATTACTATTCCTGCATGATGCCACTGCTCTATAGCAGTAACTGTAAGGGCTTGGGGTAGCGTACCCCCTACTGAGGCTTCCGGGATGCGGTTCAGCTTTGAGGGCCTGGCATACTGACAGTGACAAGCACATCCACAAAGGCCTGCTGGTTGAATGGTTGAGTTGAATAGCCCTGCGTCGCTCGCCTGTTGTCTCATTGTTACCATGACGATTCATTGTCTCTCCGTTCTCGTGCCTTTTTTAACAGTTCACCCCAGAGCAGATATCAGGACGGGATGTGAGGCTGCTCAGAATTAAGAAGGTAAATACTGCCAGGTTAATCCTCTTCAATGGGACCATGTGATTAATTTTGATGATTTTAAACTTTGTGGAATAAAGATGAAGGCCTCCTGAGCACGAAGAAGGAACATAGAATGGGAAATTAAACGTTTCTAATGGTCCAAAGCTGAAATATTCATTTTAACGCATAGTGGTTAGTTGATCTCTAGTTTTCAATAATTCTTTTCCTTAGGATGGTCCACTTGATCTTGCTGTGGAGGGGGGGATAGATTCACCCCTGGGAAAGCTAGTGGTATCTACCATTTACGAGGGCGGCTCTGCAGACAAACATGGTAAGCGTGTGGCTCTTCAGTAGCTACATCACTCAGTCGCCAAGCGGCAGATTGCGCGTGAATGATGCATCACAGCAGTGCACCAGCACCGTTTTTCACTCTGCAAATTGCATATTTAAAAAACCCAATTTAATTTTGCTCTGCCATGGTTCATATTGGGTGAGATGAAACAACACATTGCAAACTCATTCTATTACCAGAACGACCACAGAAGCATCTTTCACGGCTTGTTGTGAGTCTCTGCTCTTGCATTTTATGAAATAGGAGTGTTATTTAGCCGCTTCAATTTATTTTTTTATTGCCAGCTTTACTTTTTTCTGAAATTTTTGTGGTGAATTTAAACAGATTGTTATATAAGGCTAAAACTTCGTACTGAAGTGTCCCAGACAGTAAAGCACTGAAAAATATACCGAACATGTGTCCTCACTATACCATATCTGTAAGACTAATGAGCACATTTGATTGCTGTGGTCTTGGTATTTTATCAGAGCCAAGACAGGCGTTGCCGTAGTTACCGAAATCGGTCACCAGTGATTTTGACTGACACTGATAACAGGCATGTCTGTTGCCAGGTGGAATAGTGAAGGGGGACGAAATCATGGCTGTGAATGGAAAAATCCTGACGGATGCCACCCTGAGTGAAGGCCAGAACGCTTTAGCCAGAGCATGGAACAGCGGTGGGGTAGGGGCACTGCCGTTACTCTGAAAGGAGGGTCTCTCTGTGACAGTTGGGATGTGTTGATATGCAGTTGTGGGAAATTCAAGTCCAGAAAGTTACAGATCCAGACCAAGGTTTTGTTTCAACCACCCAGTTGAGTATAAAGAGTCTCAGTCACGTAGTACTCAACTGGTCGGTTGAACCAAAACCTTGGCCTGGATTTTTATGTATAATTTTACTCATCCAGGGGCCTCTGTCAAGTGCTGAGCCCACAGAATTTGTCAGGGTCTGCATACCCCTCCATCAGCCCTGCCAGTACAATATAGGACATATACATGCCCCCCTTACTTATACACCATGGGCAGTTTAAGAATGCCGGTTAGTCCAACTGTACAGTACGTATTTAGACTGGAATACCCCTGCGTCACTGAGCGAGAACAGGACTCAGGAATCAGACCCCCAACCCTGTAGGTGTGATACAACAGTGCTGCCTACTGAGCCACCATAAGCAGATTCAGGAGGGGTGAAATGCAGTTCACTGTTCACCAAAATAGCCCCTAGAGGTGATTCTGAAGACAGTCTTTCTTAATTCATTAAGTGACACTGTCAGTGGATTTTCTCAGATAAAATTTAGACTGCAGTTCATCTGAAATGCATCCCAGGGTAAGCAGCTATTAATGCATGCTAGTGTGTGTGAGTCACTGTGTGTCTGTGTTTACGTCTCTGTCTGTTTGCCCCTCATCTACTTGCAGGACTGGATCGACCTAGTGATCGCAGTGTCACCTCCGAAGGAGTATGAGGATGAAGTGTATGTATTTCCTTCCTGTCTTGCTTAAGTCATTTAACCCTTCAGTACCTATGGAAGCACAGTCCCTGCAACACAATAAGTGTCAGTCCAGAACAGATCACAGAAAGGCAACACTCTCTTTCCCCATGCTAAATATATTATTGGACGTTGCACTAATTTTGAGTAATTTTAGCTTTAATTGTGAGAAACGTTTTTCCACATAGTAGAACACATCTTGTCTACATTGTGTAGTATATTCTGTGTATTATGTGAATGTGTTTGGGGGGACAATGCTAATGGATAGATAGTCATTGACCACGTCGGACCTGTCCCACGTGTATTTAGCTCTAAAGCAGCATCAGTCAGTCCCACTGCAGAGGGGCGGGTTTTCAAAGGCTCCGCCTCCGTGTATCGACAAGGCTACCTTCTGCAGCTGTAGCGGCATGCGCACGGAAAGGGTAACTGCCCCTTTGGTAGCGCAGGACTGCGGTGGGAGGGTAAACGTGCCTGTATGCGTCATGCGGACAGGACGGTCTCTCTGCCAGACCTGTACATACTGTGTTTACATTAGCCCTTGCTTTCACTGAGGGCTTTCGACAGAAACATGGGGGATGGTGAAGTTAGCGTCATGTACATTCAAAATGAATGCGTTCAAGAAGCCAAAAGAAGAAAATATCAGCCTGGCAATATCTGCAATGGACTGGATTGAATGGGTCGACATACATTAGTATCCAGGGACCATAGTGAAGTCATTGCTTTGAAAGTTACTACCTCTGGCTCTATCCTGGGGAATAGATTGTGATAAGTCAGAAATTTTCCGAGCGTAAAGAGACAAATTCTCACAGCGTGCCCATTTCCCATTGTCAGCAGTTGTTCTGATTGATGTTGTCGAAAGGGACTGGTCTCTGTAATGACTCATACAGGGCTGTTTCAGTGCTTGATAAGTCCATCCTTCACCGCGTGCTGCCTGTTTTGGTCATTACTTTGTGACGCTCTCTCATTGTGCTGTACTGATATCTGCACTTGCCGAAATATGCATGCGTGTGGCGATAGAGAGAGAATAGCCTTCAACCGCCGTTAATTGTTCAGTATGTGGAAGTGTTAAGAAGTGTTCTCTCAGGAAGAATCAGTGTCCATAATCCACATTTATACCATAAAAACACTGTCAGAAGAACGTTTTCACTGCATGCGGTTTCTTATTTTGAACTTAATGCATGTTATATAGCCAGGTGTTTATGCCAGAAACTTGTAAAGATGTAAGCGCACAGTTTGGTGACAGATTGCTTTGACCGTGACTCTGTTCTCTTCTTATTTTTACAGGACATTTTTTTAAGAAACTGCAGCTGCCAACCATTTGCCCCAGACTCAGAGAAGCTCCCCGTGGACTTTTTCATTTCCTTAACCATAGGATGTCTAGTTAGACTTACTAAGCTGAATGCAGGGAAAGCTTGTTAATAAAGCTTAAATGCTGTTGTGCTGATTAATTTACTGTGTGAATTGCTTGTTGCGATGAGTTGCGAGTCTGATGGACCATTAAAGCAGTGTCCTTCAACTTGTTTGCATGTGGTGCATCTGTGAAAGGCATCAAATGTGTGGCATCCAGAGCAGATAGGCCTACTGACTGCTGCACTGGGATGCCTTGACTGAAACACACAGGCTTGGATAATTTTTCTCTCCTGCCAAAATGAACAAGCGAGAGTCATCTGCAGTATCTACTAGTAGGGTGTACAATAAATCACTTATTGTATGCCAACGTGGCCACATTTCATTTTTTTCAGAAGAATCCCTTTATAGGTTTATAGATTTCACATCTAATGTTTCCTTTTGGCTTTTGTGTTCTGCAGAAATTATGTCTGAAACTCTTCAGATTGATCACCATTCTCATCCTTTCTGTTGACGGTGGACCTCGATGTACCTTAATGTCTTTCGATCTGTACTTTTAATAAATGACAATGATTTATAGTGGCGATCTGCATCTGTGCATTCTCTCTATTAGTGATGAAACAAGTCTCGATTAAAATGCGCGCTTGTTTTGCTGCCTTGTGTGCACAGACGTTTATTTACCATTTTTCATTTACAGCCTTCTATTGGAGTTTTTTGAATTTGAATAAAGGACAACTGCGGCTTGCCATGGTGCATGTCACTATGTTGTTTTTAATAATTAGGATAAAGGAAGAGGTTTGTATTTTTCTTTTGTAGTTGTGTTAATGGATTGATTGATGTTTGGTTGTGCAGCAAAACTTGCTAGTTAATATAAGACGTCGTATATCTATCAATAGTAATAATATTATCTTTAAGTGAATATTTAAATATTTAAAGTGAATTTTGTGCGATAAATGAACCATGAAGTTGAATATAATGACAGTAAACTGCACAGGAATGTAAATGGTCATAGGCCGCTTTTGTTTAGAGGAGCAGTGGTTGCATGACCGAATTAAGCTTCATACGTCTTGAAATTATTACAGTGAGCTCTAGGGGGCGATGGCGTTCCTTTCCTCCACGGTAAACGTAGCGTAACATAGCGTAGTCTTTGTTGCACGAAAACTTTACGCTGTTCCATCGTTATTTTTTCTGGTACTGTTTTACTTATAATTTGAAATTACTTATAATATTAGATGTAAATACCTTTATCTGCATTTCATTTTTCCAGCAATGCCCTTCGCTTAGGCTTAAATATTAAATTATCCAGCCAATTATCCAGTCGAGCGATTATGGAAGACGTAAATTAAGGTTATAATACGTTCAGATTGCTGTCGATCATTAGCTAACATTAACACCACGCCCATAATAGATCATTCTGAATGTAGCGCTATACATGACCTCTTGCTGATTGTATGTCCAGTCTGTGATATGTGTCTATGTGGAATAATTGGAGTTGGGGGAAAAAGACGATCTGTCTCCCCATTTCTGTGTAAATTTGTCTGGTTTTCCTTCAGCACCCTGGCTAGCTCCAGTGAGCCGAAGGGAGACCGTACGGCAATAAGACTGTCAATTTTGCTTGGCAGTTAACCAAGTATTGTGCGTGTGTGCCGGCGTCAGTCAAATAATATGATGTATTTGCACAGGATGTCGGGTTTACTAGGATGTTCAGGACAACAGCGCACTACATCCATGCGATGCGCGTTTATTGTTAGGGAAGTCAAAGATACAGAAGTCGTTACGGTTACGTACATGTAGTCACATACAATACGACGGTCTGGAGAAAGTGCACCGAGTACCCATCGGTGAATGAATATAGAAATAGTAACAATTTAATCCGTTTATGAAGGTTCCAGTGGAAGTTCCAAGCTTTGTGGATCATGATGGTACCCCGCTACAAACCGGTAGGTGCCTCAGTGGTAAATCTATTAAATCGCCCAGTGGGTGCAGTTTCTCGGCATTAATTTCAATATGCAATGAGAAAGTTTGCTGTTGTCTGCATGGTAAACAAATGCAGAGCTACGGTTGTTATAGGTATACTTTGTATAGTACTCTCCAATTTATTAAAAATACCGAATTAAACGTTTGCAATAAGATATCGATATGCATCTGTTTAAATCTATGATAAATACTTTAAATTATTTAAGTTTTACTTATTCATTTTCTTGTTATAAAGCTAGATTTTCAATTTACTGGAATTTCCTTTTTATAGCTGCATATAACTGTATGTATGCATTTGAAAGTGGAATTGGTGGCAAGTTACATTGAATATGTAAATGATCTTGCTTCAAAGCTGCTAAATGTCTGCTGTTTATCTCTAATTTGTTTTGCTTGTTTGGTTCTTTCCCCTCCATTCTTTGCAATAATACATCCGCTCCTTTATTTATGCAAATGTTATCCATCAAAAGGGTCTTTCACCATTTACCTAACGACCGGACAGGCTATAAACACCATCTATTTCTAAACAGAAAACGTGCCCCTCAGATCGTGTTATATTACCTCTCTGCCGACAGCAGGCCAGACCGACATAAAGCAGACTACTTTAAATCGAGTCGGATGGGGGCTTCATTCATTTTTATTACTGCGCTCCACAGCAGCGTCGTATATCAGTTATCTATTTCCGTTTTACACAGTGACAAGTAGAATGTAATAGTTGCCTGAGCCCATGTGTGGTGTTTAACTATATGGAGTCCGTCAGTCCTGTTAGCGCTTATTTTAGATGCCCATGAGAGTTACAGGGTGTAATATGATAATAAACAGTTGCTGATGTTACCGTGATGGTGTTGTTGTGTATTTTTATTTCGATCTAGTCTTGCGTTGGTTGTAATCTAAACGAAACAGGTGACTTTGCATGCACTTGTGGGTTGTGTGCGATGAGATGTGGTTCAGGGAAGCATGTCCGACTTAGTTAATGAGGTGCCTTCAACCATCCCTCAGTCACAAAATACCCGCCCCGGGCACTGTAAGTCTCAAGCATCTCTCAGAACCACGTGAAGTCTCCTCTGGTCAGAGATCGGCGAGCATGCTGCCAAGGGAAAGCTGCTCACAAACGGACACCACCGAGACAAAGACGCTTATGACACATTTAAAATGCATGTGAAAGGCATCTTAAAGGGCCAGTCGGCACATCTCCATCTCACTCAGCCATGTGGATCATTAATAATGCACTCGGATCTGTGGCTTAGTCTTTGCTTTTATTGTGTGAAGACAGCAATACCTCCGTGAAACCACACGGTTGAAATCTGGCCCAAGGCAATCCATTAATGGACTCTAATCCCCAAAATACTATTCAGAGTACATTTGAGGGACAAGCCAACATATGGACATACAATCCATTTTTAGACCCATGGGCAGTGGATGTTTTCTGGTCGTGTCTGGGGTGCAGTCAGTAGGGGAAATGGCTCAGTGACCCATCTATCTCATCTTTACCGCGGAGCAGATCACATGATGCTGGTGGGCGGGCCTGCACCCTGTCGCCACCTGATCCCCGGGTTTCCGTCGGGCTGTCTAGACAAGCTTATTTGTGCGTTCAATTCTTCTTTCTCCAGTGCTCCTCCACCTCTGTACATTTCAATGCCTCTAGCAACACAAATTCAGTGACTCTTTCTGCCATCTGCTATTTCACATTCCTGGTCAGCTTAGGACACTTCTGCGGCATATTTGTTATCACATTTTTTTTGTAAAAAAAATATATATATATAAATGGCAGAGGACCCGAAAAAGATGAGACCACTCGCAGAGGGTGAGGAAGAACATACACACATACGTAAAAATACAGCCATGCCATTTCCCATCCAGTGCAATGCAGCACGAGTAGAAGAGCAGCGCAGTTATGTAACATATGAAGATCCCCCAATGAAATCCAGGTCGGTATTTCTCTATGCTTTGCACATGCCTCTCTGTGACGTGTGCAACAGCCTGCGCCGAGAAAGAAACTGCACCACTCCCTCCCCACTTGACAGCCCCCCCCCCCCACCCCCCCCAACCCCCACCCCCCCCCCCCCACCCCCCCTCCCTTCGTGTAGCACCCGCGGCGCCCAAAGTGACGACCAAAATACAGGTGTC
>JAABNY020000019.1:5310290-5323554 GCA_015164015.2 Brevimyrus niger
TCAATCCCTCCTCTTCTCCCATAAATTCCACGCTCTAACCCCTCCCCAACACCCTCTCATTGATGCTAGCACCATCGCCGCACAAGGTCAGCTCAGAAATCTCGCTGCCGGGGAACAGGAATAGCCGTGGAATGCCGGATTCGGGGGCCGGCCGGGAGAGCGCCTTCGCACTGAGCGCCTCGCCGCCTGCGTAGAGCTCCATCCACGGAAGCGTATTTTTGAAAAAGGATGCCGCTGCACTGTCCTGGAAGAAGGAGACACGAGCTTCTCTGGATTCTGGAAAAGCTGTTTGAACTGCATTGGGAGGGGGGCTGCTGCTCCAAAGGTGCTCTCTGACGGCGGCCAGCTCAGCCTGGTCACCTCCATTGCGGTCCCGCCGGCAGAGATGTAAGGAGAGGGCAGCATTCACCTTGGAATTAGGGTATGGCTTGCTGCTGGATTAAGATGCTCTGAGGAGTCTTCTTTGTGCCTTTTTTTTTCTTCGACCCAACCCCCTCCCCACCCGACACTCTCTTCTGCACCGTTCCTCACTGCCTGATCTCCACAGAGTCCGAGTTCCGCCATGTCCTTCGCATTCTGTGGCAATGACAACGGCTCGAGCGCCTACAATGTGGACCGGGGCGTGCTCAACAACGGCTGCTTCCTGGACGCGCTCACCGTGGTGCCCCACGTCTTCCTGCTCTTCATCACCTTCCCCATCCTCTTTATCGGTGAGTCCCGCAGCAAGGTGAAGCCGGCGTGACAGAAAGGGCAACTGTGCCCCGGCCTGCATTACAGCTCGGCCTGAAGAGAAGGCTGCGCCTTTAACATCTTTAATGTGTTTCTGGGTGTATAAATCATAAATCTGGTGTTTGGTTTCTTATGGGCTTATAACCACTCTAGATGATGATTTTTATGTTATGTTCCTGTTTGAGGTATTAATGTGTGACAGATTTAAATCAAAGCACATGATAAAATTAGCTTTTAGCTGTTCTAAATTACCCAAGAGTGTTTCCTCTCAGCAAACCTCTTTAAGGCCCAGTGTAGGGGAAACATGTCTATTTTAGACAAACCTTTATGATTGAATTTACTTGCTGTGTGTGGAACCTTTTCCACCCTGTGGAGTATGGTTACTATCTTTTGGTCAGTACCATAAACATTATTTTAGTGGCTGCATGAACATCTCAGAATGTCAAGGAAAACCCTCTGAGATGTTGGGGTCCATCAGTTCCTCAGAAGGCATGCACACTGCACACTGCACACTGTACACTGCCTCCCAGAATATCAACCTGCTTAGATGTGTTCATTTGTTGTGGGAAACATCTTAAGGGACAGGGACCGGCATTAGCATTAATACCTCCCCAGGGCTTTGATACCGGCATAGGTTGGTAATGGATTTAAGTGTGTGAGTTATGTTACAAGGGTGTGTTTAGATGAGTTCCCTGGAACTTCATGGCATTAAAGTACCTTTGGGAAACATGGGGACAGGCTTATTGTGATGTCACATTTAACTAAAGAGAAGTGGGTGATTTTGAGCACAAAGAAGTCTCACCTGCCAAGGATTCAGAAGCTTTATTCCATGCGAATGACTGGCTGCTCCCTTGGCTTCACCACACCAAAGCAATTTGCGGACCGATCAATTTAATTGCCGGGGAAGTTCATAACAAGTAAGCAGCCTAAATGCTCATTAACAATCATTGGCAGCACCACCTTCCATAAGCACAGGACCCTTAAGCAAGCGCTGCAGCTCGGCCCTCTTTCGCCCCCTGCAGGCTGGGGCAGCCAGAGCTCCAAAGTACACATTCACCACAGCACGTGGCTCCACTTCCCGGGCCACAACCTGCGCTGGATCCTGACCTTCATCCTGCTCTTCGTCCTCGTCTGCGAGATCGCAGAGGGAGCCGTGTCGGACGGGTACGTCTCAGTGGGTGATGCGGGGTTGCAGCAAGGCGATGGGGCCAGAGGAACGGAGCACTTGGCCCCCAGGTGTATTTTTCAGTGCGGTCTTCAGAATGCTTCCTCGTTAATTTATTAACGAGACGCACAGGCCTGGGACCCAGGCTCATACCACACAAGCTTAGAGACTTCAGCAGCTGTACATGCGGGTTGAATTTAAGCGCACGCTGTCATTCCTGTGTTTTTCACGTTCATAATGGAAAGTGTTCATGTCTGAGTTAGTCTTTGCGCATGGGTGAGGGTGGGCGGGCACCTACTAACCACCTCGGAGATCTCTGTTGACAGGTTCAACCAATCGCTTCACCTGCACCTCTACATGCCCGCTTGCTTGGCCTTCCTGGCAGGCATCACCTCGATCATCTACTACCACAACATCGAGACCTCGAACTTCCCGAAGCTTCTACTTGGTGGGTGCTTCCTGCAGAACAGAAGGGCTGTCTAGGGTTTCCCACTGAGGGGTCTCCCAGGGCCGGGCTCAGGGGTAGGCCAAGTAGAGCTGAATTAACCTGTCGATTGTGACGAAGACTCAGTGGGTATTGATTCACTGCATGGGGATCAGTACCTCAGCTGGCAGATTAGCAAGTCCTACAGCACCACCCAGCCAAGGAGCACTGATTGGTCCTGCAATGTGTCATATGACCGACGACATGGCGAAGAGGCTGTCATGCTCTGATGCCTTAGGACGGGTATGAGTGAGTGTGGGAAATGGTCAGTATGTGAAAAGTGATACAGAAAGTGAGGGGGAGGGGGTTCCTTGGAAGGTTTCTCTGTGTGCGTTTGCTTGCACTTTGAAACATTGCGTGTTTGCATGGTGACCCTACATCTGATTTCCTGGAGACTGATATTGGTATGATGACTGCTACTCTGGCACCGGCTAGTCGCAGGGAAGAGATCGATGCCGCAGGTCTAATGAAATGCGACGTGCTCTTTCATTCTGCCGCCGCTGGTTTTTCATTACTCTTCGAAATGCAGTGGCGCCGTAATGCTGAGCATGAGAGGCATTTGGTAGAACATCCGTGAGGTTCCACTAGTCCCACAGCCGGCCTATTTCCCTTCTCCCCTGGGTCACCCTGCATGTGTGTGTTCCTCTTCTCCGACCTCACGGCTTTCCCTTTCTTTGCTTGCATGGAGGAGTCATCCACTCACAGCGTGACACCCACTCTGTATAGCTGTCAGCCCACGGATGACTCAAACAACGTTAACCAGTTAATCTCAAATGAATTGCCTGCCAAAAGCAGCTCAGGCCACAGCGGACTCAGTTCGCCATGAATTTTTAACACCACTGCAGGGACATGCAATAGATGCGACCCTAACTATATCATCCTGAGGACCAATCCCAGAATCCTTTGCACCTAAAGATGAATGCATCATTAGTTACAAACAAACAAATTACATGGATTCATTCATATCTGTTGATGGAATTGGTTTGGTTGACGTACTTAAGGCATCTTAATCATTGGTCTTATTTTAAGCATTGGTCTTTGTTATAATCTATCATTACCCAATGGGAATAGCTAAAATAAGTGGCTGCATTTTAAGGAACCTATCAGTGACCATGGTTTATGCTTCCTTTGTTCCTCTCAGCTCTTTTGATCTACTGGGTCTTGGCATTCGTCACCAAGACCATGAAGTTTGCCAAGTACAATGAGCACAACGTGGGCCTGGGACAGCTTCGCTTCTGCATCACAGGGCTTCTGGTCCTGCTCTATGGCCTGCTGCTGGCCGTGGAGATCAATGTGATCCTGGGCAGGGTGAGCACTAGGAGGGGATCACTGTGTGCGTGTTTGTGTGCGTGTGCACTACAGCGATCTGTCCTTCGTGCTAAACACCAGCCATTTGCTAATGTCTGTTAGCATCCTTTTAAGTAGATTTTATTCTCATATGGGACACAGGCTTATATATAGGTGAATGTGGCCGTCCGTAACCTATGCGGTAAGTGTGTCTGTGTTTATATGCGCATAAATCCAGGCTTTGCAGCTCCCAGGAGATTCAGAGCCAATACTGAATCTTCTTACCATGATTATGTGACCTTTTGCTGTAATGTTAGGCTGTCAGTCATCATTACATTCAATATTTTTTTTTAGATTCCACCCACACATGAGCTTTCCTATTTATACAAATACATTGTGGTCACATGGTGCCAGTGTTCAACTGTTCCAGAACTGGTGTGTATTTAAATGTCATTTATCTCAAAGATAATTTGTATTGGCGGGGGACTGGGTCTGGTATTACAGTGCGGAAGCTGCACTGGTCCCCACAGCATGTTGGTCAGGACCTCATGGTGTGTAACCCTCCGTGTGTGAAGGCCCCGTCGTGCACTGGCACCCTACCTGTGATGTTCACTTCAGATTACTGAAAAAGCATGCGATGCAGAATCTAAAAGGAAGGAGATCGTACTCTTTACCCACTAAATTGTACTACATAGAAATGCGACCTTTACTGGGATAAGTGGTTAGATGATGGTTGGATAGGTAGATGGATAGAGGGATGGACGGATGGATGGTTGGACAGACAGACGGACGGTTGTAAAGAAGGGTAGATGAAAAACTGATACACTAAAGAACGCATAGTCACTGTGTTCAGGATCCACTGAGCGGACATGAATCCTGCGTAAACCTGTGACCTCCTAACGGTCGCCAGGCACTCTTCCAGCAGCACGTTCCCCACGTGGCGTCCGGCTTGTCCTTGCTCTGTCCAAGGCCGGTGTTGAAATATTATACCGCATGGGCTGCGAGGCCCGAGAGGGGCCTGCATGATGCACTGCGGGGACTTAGGGGGCGAGACACAGGAGCGCGGCGATGTTGGGACTCTAATGGTGCTGTGGCGGCTGCCAGCTGCAGCTCTGCTGTGTGTCTATGTATTAGGCTCCCTGCCACGGAGCTTCTGTGTTGCTGAGTAATTCAACGCTCGTCTCGCACATTCGTCCGTTTAGGAACAGGTATCACGCATATTGGTGACGTGGGACGTACTGAAACGTTTAGTGGCAGGGAGCTGTGAGTCAAAGTCTACGTGACCTGAGTTATTGCCCGGTTAAAGTGACAAGTAACACGTGGTGTTATTTAAAGGCAAAGACGTTTGTTAGATTCAGAGCCTCAAATTCAGCCCTGTCTGGAATGCTTGTGGGTCTGTAGCTGAGGGATTAGCTTGAAACGAGGCTGTAGAGAGTTGATGTTTTCAGCGCGTGTTCAGAATGTAGGGCAGCATATGGCACCGGGGCTAAGATCGTGGCTGAGTGCAGGATGCCGGTGCTGGCTGGATTGGAGAGGAGCATCAGCTAACGTGACCATGTGACTTCCTTGTCGAAAGCCGTATAACTATTCAGCCAATGGGAGTGATGCAGACAGCAAGGTTACTGTCAGTAACATAGGTATAAAAATAGCTCTCCTAGGTTTTGAGGTGAGCCGCACTTGCTGAAGTCCCATGCAGTCACACAGCAGGCAGTAGCCTAATTTACATACACGCTCCTGCTCACATGCTCACACTGGTGCATTGTTTACAGTCTTATTTGTCTGCTGCACTACCTGATCTGCCTTTTTGAAAGGCTTTTTTAAAAAATTGCTCTTGAAAAATCTCATAAAAAAAAGAACTGGACTGAGGTCATCTTCCGTAATTCTCCTCATCCGCACCCCAAGGAGAGGCTTCACAGATCTCGGTGGCGCGAGACCGTAAGAATGTTGAAGGTTAGAGGAGATATCGCTTATTCAGCAGTCACGGTTTTAACGACGTCAGCCTGAAATACTGAGGGTTCACCACAGGCATATGCATCCATCTTCCGATGGCTCATCCCGGCCGGGGTCACAGGCAGCCCGGAGTCCCACCCCGGACAGCATAAGGCGCTCTGTGAGCGATTCGTTTAACTGCCTGTCCTTGGGCTGCCGGAGGAACGCCACCCAACACGGGGGCGGGGGGGGGAGGGGGGATACAACCTCCACAGCCACTAAGCGGAGGCAGGACCTCAACCCTTTAACCACGCCACCCACTGAACCACCGTACCACCACATTCACGGGTGACACAAACCATAAAGCAGGTGTTTGTGAGTCACAACTCAGCAGGACGCTACTCTGTATCCGTAGCGGAACTTTCTCTCGCCTTAAAATAATATAGCTGTGCCAGTAGGAAACCAACTTCATGTGGCTTGTTATCTGTCTAACAAGTGCAGTATGAGCAGGCTGAATGGTTCCAAAAAATCAGGCTGCCAAGAAGTGTCATATTCTAATGACCTGAAACCTTCGGGTGCCAGGGAGGTGTTGGTGGGTCGCATAATTGTGGGCATTTATACCCACATTGCTGGCACTAAACTGACATTCTGTATGCCAAAGCAAGCGAGCAGCATCACTGTCTGCACATCATTAATGTCTAATGGGATTGAAGGTGGGGACTTAGTACTCGAAAACAGCAGATTTCCATTTTTGAAACAAAGACATTGAATCACGGCACAGAAAAAGGATGACATTTACCGTCTTTTTATTGAAGGATTTGTAACTGGTCACGGGTTGCAAGATGCTATATATAACATAGACTGTGTTTAGCATTTTATATATTTCTAAAGAATGCAGGATCACACAGGCACAGTTTCTGAAATAGAGGGAGCTGCACTGTATTGTGTGGATGTGTGTGCTCTGTGTGAGACGATTTCTGCATGTGCAATGTAGGGGTGTAGGGGTTAAGGTTGTCGTTGTAGGGATTTCGGGTTTTTTCCATAAATATTAATGGATGGTCTCCAAAAAGATATGAATACAAAAATCATGGGGGTATTTTACGAAGAAGGATGTCTTGCTTAACCGGATAACCGTAAGCTAGTTTGGGGCGAAATGGACTATATCTTCATCCACTTAAATGTAGCTCAGTCTACCTTACATCTAAATGTGTGTTTGTGTGTATTTGTATTTCTGTGTATCAATATTTATGAATTGACGTGTGTCTGTGATTGTGTTTGTTTGCCTGTATGCACACATTTGCAGGTGTATGTTTGTATATCTGTGAATTTGTGATTTTGACATAGTGTGTAAAAATACTGACGCGCTGTGTGCATGTTGATATTTGCATTGTGATGGTGAGTGCGAGACTTTGCGAGTGTCCGTCTGTCACCGTGTCCGTCTGTGCCTGCGCCCTGTGTCAGTTCCTGCCGTGTGATTGGTGGCCTTTTTTTGCAGCGCTATATGTGTTTCAAACACCCCACAGAGGTGAAGCCTCCTGAAGATCTGCAGGACCTGGGCGTACGCTTCCTGCAGCCCTTCGTCAACCTTCTGTCCAAGGCCACCTACTGGTGGATGAACACCTTCATCACCTCTGCCCACAGGCGCCCCATCGACCTCAAGGTCATCGGCAGGCTGCCTATCGCAATGCGCGCCCTCACCAACTACCTGCGGCTGCGCGTTGCCTTTGAGGCCCAGAAGGTACGACATATGTGGGGATGGGGATGGTGGTGAGCCTCTCAGGGAGGGTGCTGACCCCAACATTTGGTAGGCTTTCCATTAAGGAGCGCTGCATAGCTTACTATTAGATGACGATAATAATGATAATGATGATGATGATGACAAGGACTTTATTTTCCATTTGGACAAACACAAGTATAAGTATATCCGTAACTCTTCCTATGAATGCAGTGTCTATAAGGATCTATGAACACATACCACATTATAATGCATTCATAAAGCATTATAACACATGGGTATAAAAATGATAAAAAGACATAACGCATTATAGCCATGTTTATTATGCATTATGAGTGCTCCATGAAACCCTCATCTATAACTGCACTGTAGATGTCTTGATAATGCAGTACAAAGCATTCCTAATGCTTATACTGACCATTATATTGCATTGTGAAAATATCTGTGGTGTATTATAGATGTGAGCTTATGCAAATATAATCCACACTAGAATTCCTTATGACTGTCAATACAAGATGCTGTACTGCTTTAATAATTTGTATGCCAGCTATTATAATGCATTATGAAGGTTTCTATAGTGATTTATAAATGACAGCTTCAAGTATAGTGTTCCTTATAATTTGGGATTCTCATCTCCCATCTTCCTTTCCTGTGAGAGTGAAGCTTGGGGTCAGAGCCCAGGGTCAGCCATTTATACAGTTCCCCTAGAGCAGATTTTGGGGTCAAGGGTCTTGTTTGAGGATGCAACAGTGATATGATTGCTGTGTCAGCCACAGGATTTGAACCACTGACCTTCCAGACACAGACTCTAACTCAAAGAACCGTACACCACCTGGGGTAGTAAACCAGCTCCCCATGTCCGTTCTATGGATGCAGCAGTTAGTGGCTTCAAATGACCAAATACCTAAAATAGGATTAACTTGTGATTTTCCAGACTGAAAGCCTTTCCAACAAACCCAAAGGTGACTATCCCATTTCGAGGGCCAGTGAGCCTGCTGGGTATCATTCCGCTTACGCCTCGCTTGCAGATTCGTGCCGGTGATAATTGGAGGGTACTGCTTCCTTTGGATGACATGGGATGCCCGTCCCTATGGAAACCGATGCTCTAATTACAAACAGCAGGCAGCCAAGGACGAGGCACATTTATTACACAATGAAAGATGAAATAGCAAAAGGAGAAATAAGGAAATAAGGAGAGAGAAGCGATTGCCATGAGGAGAGACTATTTATTTAGCCTAGGCTAGTCAGGTCCTGTGAGGGATCTGTTTTCATAGTTGGCATTAAAATAAACATATGCTGAGGATCAACTTCAATACGGCACTGTGTGATGGGGATCTGAGTGAACCTAAAACTACAACAATCAGATAGGTTGCATGTGAGAAAACCCAACTGGAAAGTCACACAGGGCAATTTCGTTGTCACAGCTGATAAGGTGGAATATCCCAGCTTTGCGACATGGTGTACAGTGGCCCTCAATGGCCCTAAAGCTCTTTGATGGGGGACAAAAAAAAATCACTTGATTGTCATTTAGATGTCAACTGTGGAGGGGGGTTGGAGAGTGGAGGGTTTTCCATTACGCAGTGAGGTCAGACTGCTCGCTTAGCTCGGCCACAAAGCGTCTCCATGCATCACTGTGAACGAACAGGCTGACATTTTGACCCCCCACGTCCGGTTGAGCGAAAAAAACACTCTTCCTCCATGGGAATGGGGTTGTGACTGTGTTGTGTGGGACGGAGCCCCAGCTCTGGTCCCCAGATCGGCCCTGAACCTCAGGCTAACCTTGCGCTTTCTTCAAAGCCATCGTTAACGCTTGCTAGGGCAACCTCGCAATTTCACTGAGCGGTCGCACAGCACAGAACGGCGAGTGCCAGATGTGGCCTCAGACTGTGAGCACGTTCAGTCAACAGCGCTGTTTAGTCAGGCGAAGAAGTGAGCTGACGAGCGAAAAGCAAAGAGTATGATGCCTTTTGACTAAAAAATGGAGAAGCAAAAACTGCCACGCTTCCATTCCTCTAAACATTCAATTTTTGGCACTTTGACTTTTAAATGTTTCTTAAATTATGCACCTTTCTGGAGTCAGCAGGAACCTACATGAGCAATCGATGTAGCAAAAAACCAAAAAAGCTAAAAAAGCACCAAATAAGGGTATAAAGCGGATCAGGGTTTTGATTCAGGATTTCTGGCATAATGAGACCCCAGATAATCAGGCAGCGTAGCTTCATTATTCCTGATGCAGATCACCCAGGGAGCCGCCCCTCTCGTTGCTGCCGGAGCAGGAGCCATGCAAATCCTTGAATGCTCTTGTTCCTCATCTTCAGAAACTGCACGGGAGTCAGCCGCAGGGGCCCAGGTGGATCTGGAGGGCCCTCCGGCAGGCTTTCGGGCGACCCATCATTCTCAGCATCACCTTTCGCTTCTTGGCCGACTTGTTGGGCTTCGCCGGGCCGCTCTGTATCTCTGGGATTGTCCACCACATCAGCAAGGAGAACAGGGCGCCCCAGCCCCCGGTAGGACCCGTCAAGTTCAGCCATCACACCGAGCAGCCAACAGCCCGGCAAACCTACCTGAGCTTCATGAAGAGGCCCTCACCCTCTGAACGGATGGGTGGATGAATTCAGTAACTTCTTACACAGGTGGAAATTTAAGGTCCACCAAGTAAAAACACAAACCAAGATTTTGTTTCGACCAACCAGCTGAGTTCTCTGTGACTGTGACCCTTTATACTCAACTGGTTGGTTGAAACAAAATCTTGGTCTGGATTTTTACTTTCTGTACCCAACATTTCCACCTCTGACCGCTTAGATAGTGGCCTAAACAATAAATAAAGACAGCAGTGTTTCCTCATAAATGTATTACCGAGTTGTTGCCATGCTGATGTTGGATGAATAATATTGAATGTGAAACCAGTTGATCATGATGGACTGAGGGTGAAACAAGACTGTGGGATACGTTAGTGCATAACTCTCAGAATTACACAGAAATACAGGCAACAGTTTTCCCTGCTTTCTCTGCCTACTGTTGTTTTTTTGTTATTCCTATTATTGTTTTCATTCTGTCAGTTTTTTAGCTGAGCTCCTATAATTAAATGTAAAATTTTTTTTGTTAATATCACATTGATGTTTGCCGAAAGAAAAACCCAAATTACTCACCAAGCACCGGTATGATCATTTAAACCGTATTAGGTTAACAAACACTGATTCTTGTAAAGCCCTGTCACATACATGGCAGACAAAGTACTCCTTTACTTAACATAATTATTTCAGGCATATTTTCCAGCCATGAGCTAGTCTCAGAGCCATAGAGCATGGTCTCTAAGGGCCATTTCACCCTCGTAAGCCCATCGTCATCAGGTAGAGTCAGGCCGGCGCTGGACGCCATGTTGACGAACCTATGGACCTGGTTTGCTCTGCTGCAGGTGAAGCTGCTGGGGATCTATTTCATCTCCTCGCAGGAGTTCCTGGCAAACGCCTATGTGCTGGCTGTCCTGCTCTTCTTCGCTCTGCTCCTCCAGAGGACGTTTCTCCAAGCCTCGTACTACGTGGCTATCGAGACGGGCATCAACCTGAGGGGGGCCTTGGAGGTATGCATGACTCACATTCATACAGTGCGGCTGCCCTGCAACGCCTGATGCTCTATAAAACGGTTACTTGTGGTGTTTCCATATTAACAGTTGAAGATCTACAACAAGATCATGCGCCTGTGCACCTCTAACATGTCCATGGGGGAGATGACTGTGGGCCAGATTTGCAACCTGGTGGCCATAGATACCAACCAGCTGATGTGGTTCTTCTTCCTTTGTCCGAACCTATGGGCCATGCCGGTTCAAGTATGTGACATCTGCTGACATTGTTACTGTTTCCATCCATCCATCCATCCATCCATCCATCTCCACTGTTTTATTAGTCATTTACTACTCAGCCATAAAAGCGTGTACTTAGTGCCATAAATTGTTAAACTACAGTACAGTTTGCTGCTGGAAAGCATCATTTCACATTTTAAGGCGTAATTAAGAAAAATGTAGTTCCTTCCCTAAATTGAATTAGCCAATATACTTAATTTTGTATTCCGCTGTAATTTAATTCGCACAAATTTTCTGTTATGCTGTTTTAACTTTCAATGCGATTTAGAACTGAAATTAAATTTGCTGTACATTCTCTCCAGCCTTCACAAGTCATGTTTTGCTGAATACTTACAGATTCCAGATGTAACAACTAACAACTGGGTCTTTTGTACACTAATGAATAAATATGAATCTCTACTTTCAAAATTATTGTCATAGCAGATATTACTTCAGTGAGGTAAAATAAAACATGCATGAATATGAACTCATTTAGCATTCACATGAATTTTACCATGCGACAGACTCATGCAGCCGAGGGAACACAACATGAACTGTAGTCTGGCAGGCAGTGGAAGTAAGCAGTGAATTCAGTAACATGCCACATGCACTTGCTAATGTTAGAGTTTATGGTGGGTGCAGTTTAATCCAACTGCATTTCCTGGTCTCAGTTTGGACCATGTCAGAAATGGAGAGTTCGGCTCCATAAAGTAAAAATCCAGACCAAGATTTTGTTTCCACCAAACAGCTGAGTACTCTGTGACTGTGACTCTTTATGCTCAACCGATTGGATTAAGCAAAATATTGGTCTGGATTTTGACTCTCTGGACCTGAACTATGCATCCATATCTAGGCCATGCCAAGTTTGGGAATCCCTCGCATTAACTGAATCTTTCCACTGGAAGTACAGTCAGTAAAGGCTGGAGAGCAGACAGAAGATGTAATTCCATCTATGTCCTCGAATAACCCAGAGTCTTCCTCTGATAGCCAAATATCATCTGATTCCAAACCACAAGGTATTTTCCAGTATAGTACTCATCACTTATTTATACCTTACTATTACACCTTACATCACGGGTCTCGAACTCCGGTCCTGGAGAGCTACTGTCCAGTAGGTTGTCTATTCTATCTGGCTTCTGATGAACCACACCTGTTCCTGGTATTTACCCGCTCATCAGAACACAGGTAGAATAGAGAACCTACTGGACAGTAGCTCTCCAGGACCGGAGTTGGAGACCCCTGCTTTTCATCCATCCATCCATCCTCCCTAACTGCTTATGCAGTACTTAGTCATGCTGAACCTACAATAAGGTAGGGGGGGTAACCTAAATGGGCTGCCAGTCCATCGTAGGGCACACTGATGTGATACATGGTACATATATTACTGCCTGAATATAGCCAATTTTGCAATTTTACATCATCATTTCAGGTTGAGGATTACTAGATGTTGCCATTTAGATGTTAGAATTCAAGGCATATCTACTTTTTCTATTATATATCATAAAATGTAATCATATATTTTTTATATACAAGCCAATGCCATAGTACAGCTGTACGACATTTCAACATTCAACAGCTGTGTACATCGTGTTTCGAGTCACCGAAGCCCGAGTTTTACTTTATTCTCAATGAGACCCTGAAGGTCAGAGGGAACCCAAGGCTGCAGCTGTGAATGAAGCTGGAGGAGGGACACTTTGGACGGTCTCATGTCCTTCTGTGCGCTGTTCCAGATCATCGTCGGAGTCATCCTCCTCTATTACCTCCTGGGAGTGAGTGCCTTGATCGGGGCCACGGTCATCGCCATCCTGGCCCCAGTGCAGTACTTCGTGGCCACCAAGCTGTCCCAAGCGCAGAAGAGCACACTGGTGAGTGTGTCCGCTCAACCCCCCATCCCCCCCACACCCCACCCCCTTCAGCTTTCCAATGCAAACAGATCCATGTGGCCTACTGGCTGCTTGCCATGCCAAGGAAACCACACATTCAAGACCCATCGGGGTGGGCAAATATTGACTCATCCTTTATGCTCATCTGAATGATTATCCTGTATAGCAGGGGGGGGCAATCTTATCCGCAAAGGGCCGGTGTGTAAGCAGGATT
>JAABNY020000019.1:5323654-5335550 GCA_015164015.2 Brevimyrus niger
ATCCTGTATAGCAGGGGTGGGCAATCTTATCCGCAAAGGGCCGGTGTGTAAGCAGGTTTTCGGAAGAACCTGCAGGTGAGCTGTTCAAACCCAGGTGTGAGCACTCTTCAGCCAATCAGTCCTTCAATTAGTAATCTAATCAGGGAGTTGCAGCGAAACCCGCATACACACCGGCCCTTAGCGAATAAGACTGCCCACCCCTGCTCTATAGCATCACTAACAGAAAGGAAAGAGATGATCGCCAAAAACTAGGTTGAACTTTTCACCAATGACACCACATGCTAGTGCGTTTGTGAGTGTACGTGTGCGTTTCCAGCATCTTCCGGGTCCTTCGTTCCCCTCTACCCTCCCCCCACAGGAATACTCCAGCGAGCGGCTGAAGAAGACCAACGAGCTGCTGCGAGGCATCAAGCTGCTGAAGCTGTATGCCTGGGAGCACATCTTCCGCGACAGCGTGGACGAGACGCGGCAGAAAGAGCTGACCAGCCTCAAGGCCTTCGCCCTCTACACGTCTGTCTCCAGTGAGCCTTCTGCACCGTTTCCTGACAAAAACATTAAGGAGAAGGATTTCAGAGGTTCAATCCGAGGCCGGCGGGCTAAAGATAGAAACCTTCAATGAACATTAATATTCAGGCAAACCTTCAGCATTATTGTCATCTCCTGTCTGTCTGTGCCGGACCTGTCTTTGATTTTGCGATACGAACGTCTTATTTGTTTGTTTGTTTTTCAGTCTTCATGAATGCAGCGATCCCCATAGCGGCGGTTCTTACTGTGAGTATGAGGTCAAAAGTGTGTCTGGCGGCCCCTAGCGCTCTTGCCTTAGGCTGGGTATGTAAGGTCAGCTAAGCTTCGGCTTCTTCTGAAAATCCCCTAAAAAATGTGTTTTTTCAGTGACGGATGTCCCGTTAAGATCCGCCGAGCTGCTGGCAGACTGCCATACCTGTTTAAATCATTTCCAAAGACATTTTAAGGACGCTGTTTAATTGTCATCACAAACAAGCATAAATCCTGTCCTATTTATAGAAGTTTGTGGTCATGGTGGAAACTTAGCCTACATACACTGGGAAGAGTGTGGGGTTGGAGTCACACAGCATTTTGAATCTTGTGTTTTCTTTCATCTGCTGTGCTCCTTGCAGACGTTTGTGGTCCATGTGCACCTGTCAGAGGATTCGGAACTGTCCCCTGCTGTTGCCTTTGCCTCCCTGTCCCTCTTCCATATCCTGGTCTCGCCCCTCTTCATGCTCTCCAGCGTTGTGCGCTCCACCGTCAAAGCCCTGGTTAGGTAAGTGAGCATGCGCTGCCCTTTTATGTAATGAACGACGGACATATAGTGTGCTTTCGAAGCTGGACAAGGTCTTGGGACCATCTCCCTCAGGTCTGTGTTGTAAATTTTTCAAAATACCAAATCTTTCCAAGCATATCATCAAAATAGCTGCCTGGAAAATATTTGTTGTGTCCATCCAGTGTTGACATCTGTCGATCCATAATAAAAGTATGTAATTGCATATCGTTACCATCATCATTACCATTAAGTGTTTCTGAAGGGTTAAAAGTCAAAGCATTGAAGAAAGTCATACTGATGCATTATGGGTATGTTTATGTCTAAGCTCCTGAAGCACTGTGCCACCTAAGAAGTCTCTTATCCTCAGTGATTACCCAAAGTTCAGCACAGGAACACTGTGACGTAAAGTGACGTTCACAAAGGGTCACTCCATGTGATCTTGCACGTCTTGCACCAGGCTGTTCTCACAGGCTTCCTACTTTGTTGTTGTTCCCAGTTTTTTTTCTCACAAACGAGGAAACTCCTTGGTGGAAAAAAAAGCAACAATGTGGGTGGAACTACAAGGAGGTCTCGTCCTGAGAGAAACCACACTGCTTTTCTGAGCTGACAGAACTGTAGGCTCTGTACGGCAAGCCGCAGGATCCAAAATAAATGATTGCGCTAAAGCAAGTCTTTCATTTTTCTCCTACGTGTACTTGCATCAGAGACGTAAGAGGCAGCGTGTGGCCCAGTGGGCTAAAGCCTCTGTACCTACGATCAGAAGGTTCCCGCTTCATGTTTGGCTTTGGCAGAATAGTCACATGTCTGTGGGCCCTTAATCAAGGCCCCTAACCCCCAGCTCCATGGGCACTGCTGAACCACGCTGCCCTTCTCTGCCCAGCTTGCTCTCACTTATGACTGTGTGTCATGGAGAGTATGGGGTAGGCAAGAAGAAAATTTCCCCACGGGGATCAATAAAGTGTCATTATTATTATAACATGGTTTGAGGGAGAGTCAGCCTATTGTGAGGATGTCAGTCTAATATTTGTTTGACGAGTGTGTATTTTAAAATATGTAAGGCTGAAAGTGCTCCACTCCATGCTTGACTGAAGCTAATAGAGTACTTCAGTACAAATTTGCCATCTCTCCCCTTCTTAGACCTGCAGCTTCAATGTTCTGTGTGGTAAATAGCTCTGCCAAGTAAAAAAAAGAAAGAAAAAAAACAAATTAATAATACCAGTTTGATGCATGAAGGAGGAAGAGAAATTGAAATTGGTCACATTAATTTACCTTGACCTTTTGAGTTGCTGTAATTCCATTCACTGGGTATAATCCAGTACTTGAAGTACAATAATTCAAGATTAGCTCGTCTTATTGTGGCCTACAGACAATCGAATACTGTGGCCATGAAAGATTTATTGTGATATAGGCCCTTATATCAGCATGGCAGCTGAGTAATCATCCCTGAAACCTTTCCTGTCAGACATAAAGCTCTGCAGAAGCTCTGTCTAGGCATCCATGTTTGCGCGCCACAATTAATATTTGTGTTGCAATTTTATGGCCCTACTGGGACATGTGGACTAAATGCATATGACTGCTAGAAGCTTTAGTCATGCATACCATCTCTGTGAAGCACCTGCGTCAGCAGCCGCCGTTTTTTTCATTAACGTGGATCAATTGGCTCCAAAATGAACATCCCTGTGTCTTGCCCATATCATGTCTCTGTCTGGCAAGCACGAGATTCATCACTGCGCTCCATCGTTTTTTTTTAACGCCCGTTCCAGTCACATGGGATTAGCTGCTCCCTGGACTCCCGCAGTCGACAAAATAGCACAAGCACTGCAGTCCTGAACAGAGCTGCCGCTGTTGGTGGCATCTCCAGAGGGTGTCCTGCTCCCCTTCCCGTTCCACACTTCCACACACTTCTTAAAAAGTCGTTTTATGAAGTGCCCGGGCTCCCCACAGCAGGCCGAGAGCCACAGGAAGTTCTGTCTATTTTAGTAACGTTGTGGCAGAGTAAACACGGTGGGGATGTGATCATCAAAAGGACACACCTCCCTGTCCTCTTCACAGCCGCGTCAGCTTCCGCAGCTCTAGAGTTTCAGTGACGGAAGTCAACAGCAAACAAGTTTGAGATGGTGAAATAAAACCAACATATTCAAAAGACAAGAGTCAGCACATCCAGACTCAGCTCTCCAAGGCAGGGTGGGAAAAATTATCCGCAACGGGCTGGTGTATATGCAGGTTTTTTGGATAACCTTTAGGTCACCTATTCAAACCCAGGTGTCAGGACTCTTCAGCTAATCGATCCTGCAATTAGTAAAATAATCAGGGAGTTGTGGTGAAAACCTGCATAAACAAAAGCCCTTTCTGGATATGATTGGCCAGCCCTGTTCTGAAGAGTTATATCAAGTCAACATCGGAGTTTGGGGAGGATAACAAAAAACAAAAGTTACAGCCAGGAACTTCGTTCAAAACGTAAACTAAGTCTAAATTGAGCTGCTTTCCGCTTCTTCAGTGTGCAGAAGCTGAGCGAATTCTTCTCCGGTGAGGAGATAGGAGAGGAGCAGGATCCGAAAGGCATTGTTCCCACAAGCTCTGGTCATAATAATGCATACCAGGCAGTTGTAAGTATAGAATTATCCTTGGCCTTCTTGATTTCCTTTAGCCTGCCCTGTGCTCAGATCCCCATCTTTTTATGTACTGTTCTCAATAGCCTAACTGAATTACACATGTGTGTATTTCAATGTACAGTAGCTGAGATACTTCTGGGTTTTTATGTTGGGCTGTGGCAGCCCTTGAAGGTGGTGAACCGGAAGCATCCAACCAGGGAAGACTGGAATAACTACAGGCCTCAGAGGGAACATGATTGTGAAGCTCCCCTAAGCCAGGAGGATAATATGTGCATCAAGGTGAGCTGAGCAAGGTGATGCTACAACTAGGAGGTATATTAGGTTATGTGGTTAGCTATATAGGCTAACAGGACCAAGATTACATGATTTTGAGGACCAAATACAGTCGTCCCTTGTTTATCGCGGTTAATCCGTTCCAGACTCTACCGCATTAAATGAATTTCCACAAAATAGGATTCTTTATTTCTTTATTATTCGGCTGCGCCTGCCATTGAAGAATTTGCGGGGGTGCTCAAATACATAGGCCTACAGTCCATACGTACAGTAATTTTAATTTTAGTTGTAACACAGAGGTGTATAATTGACCCAGACAACCGAGCATGCGCTGTATCATTTTCTCTGTCTATCAGCTTTTTAATGAATAAATGTATTTGAAAAAAACACGATAGAGTGAAGCCACGAAAGTTGAAGCGTGAAATGGTGAGGGACGTCTGTACTGCAAAGACCATGGGTGTTTTTCAATATGCATACTTGACCATACTTGTGTTCTCATGTTTTACTTCATCTTTCATTGCCAAAGACCCGATCCAATACTTAAGAACAAAAGTACAGAGGGTGGTAAAAATCTTGAGATGTCATTCCTGCCCAAAATATATATATATTGGTTGCATCTTTGATGAACAAGACTAATCCCATGATTCATTGCACCCCAAGTTCCTTCTTGGAAGTCAAGATAGCAAGACCCCCCTTGCCAAGACCACAAGTACAGTCTTTGTGTTCTTGGTATTAACAGACACCCCTTGTTGGATAATGATTTCAATAAGGCACTTGAGAAGTCCTGTCGGTGTTTGAATTCAGATAGGCACTACTATAGACGCAAATGTTAGTACCAATTCTGCCAGATAGTGCAGATAACCCTTGAGAACGTATTATTAGTATTTCGATATTTGCACATTGCACAGTCCCAAGTGTTGGACTGTGTTTGGACATGTTTTCGATAATGTGTATCTGGCAGCTTCACCTTATTAGAGACGTTGTTGAGGCACGTGTCAGGAATTAGCTATGCATGGAATGCAGTCAGTAAGATCACAGAACATATTTATAGTGTTTTGTGTCCATTTTCAATAAAAATTAAGGATTTTATGTCCTAATTCAGATTTTGACTGTTAGTAAGTATACCATGGTTTGACTTAACATGCCTACAAAATCCTTCATAACATCTCACTAAAATATAAATTCATAATTAAAGCTCAGTCTGCATCCTCTGGTTCTAAACCTGCTCTATCCAGCTAACTTGTTGACCAGACAGATGGTCAAGGTACCATTATGCCACATTATGAAAGGTCAGAAAGGGGGTCCATCATCAGAGGGGGCCTGTCACATTGTGTTTGTCTGTGTGATTTCCACAGATAGTGAGTGGATACTTCACCTGGACAGATGGTCCCCCGACTTTGTCAAACATAGACATAAAAATTCCCTTCGGTAAGGTGCTACATTTGAGCCATTAAGTTGTTTGATTCCATATTTTATTTGCAAATATGTAAACGTATGTATGTGGGCGTGTGTACGTATCACAGGTCAGCTGACCATGATCGTGGGGCAGGTGGGCTGTGGCAAATCTTCACTGCTGCTGGCAGCACTGGGGGAGATGCAGAAAATCTCTGGGACCATCACCTGGAACAGGTAAGGGGTGGAATCTAGTCCAAAATGTTCTGTTTTCTAAATGCCGGTTTAATTCTGGTCTGCATTTAAAATATAGACCTTTGATTTGGTCCATTCTAGATATCAGGGATCTACACACACACACACACATGCACACATATGTAATCAATTGAGCAATTGAGGTGGGATTCAACCCCCTGAATGTGGAGGTCTGAGGACACTGGCCCACCCACTCAAGTCCTGTTATTTCTATAAGTAGCTTACATGAAGCTGGTATCAATCACAAGAAGCTAAGTCAACTCAAACCAGTAGGGGAAACAGCTCCAAGTCAATCCATCCAATAAAATTGATGGATTAGCAGCAGCCTGTGGTGTGTTAATATTAAATCCCCATGCAATGAATATTTTATGTCTCATTTTTATTTGGCTATAGGAATATAAACACTATCACACTGTGGGACCATTCTTCACATTCAAACTAATCAAGGTTGCTCAAACTAATAAATACCACAAAGTGACCTATATCAGATTAAATGGTAAATCGTCCCTGATGTTACGCTCCCAGCAGATTGTAGGCAGTAACACTGGCTTATTCCTTTCCGGGATATTCAAGGGTACTTCCTTCATAATGTGACCAGTTTGTTTAAGTCCCCAAAAGAACCCATGGCAACTTAGCGTAAGTTGGGCTTTTAAATCTACATTTAAAAGCTGATATTAAGGACAAAAATCCAAGTGTACATTGTTACTGTCTTTATAAACAGTGGACATTTCTGTCAGGTTCTAGCTGTGCCCTGCTGACGGAGGGAGCTTACCAACGCTCCTGCTTTAGCTTTCAATGGGAAATAAGTCAATGTAGCTTTAAAGGCTGATTCATTAGCAACACTGTTGCCATTTTAGCAAACATTTATAATTTTTCCAATTTATGAGTGGATTTCAATTAGGCAATAAAGTAGCATGTTATTTTCCAACCATCTGCTGGGGAACTGATAATACTTCAATCTCTGTAAATCTTAATATCTGGCTGACAGAGAATTCACTTGGGAAAAGTGGCTTTTCATACGACTGTTATGGAAATCAAACATTTTTCGTGTATAAAAACCAAGCTAAAAATCAATGTGATGTGGATTGGGCTCTATGAGAGACTGGTTAGCCTTATGGAAATAAATCTGGGGTAATAAAATAAAAGCTTTTTCAGCCCCGCTGAATTACACTTAAGGCCAACATCGGTCTCCTTTAGTAGACCATCTGCGTTATGATATAGACGGGGAAGTCAAATCTGGGTTGTTGTGCTGTTTGTAATTGCGATGTGGGTGTGGATTTCCCGCATTCTCTGCTGATAACATTTTGACAGGTATTGATGAGTGGTATTGGGCTATAACCAGGCCTGTACATCCTCTGTTCTCTGGCCAAGATCAGCAGTCTGACAAGACTCCGCCCTGGTACTGTCTGTCTAACACACGCCTTATCAAGTCTATCAAAATGACAGATAATTAAGGTCCCAATTATGGAGCTTCCTCTTTCTATTGCTTTTAAGTGACACAAACGGCTGGTGGTAAATGAGACCACGGAGGCTTCTGGAACATGGCAGTTCTGCACGTTTCTGCACGGATGAGGAAAGCAAAATGAAAAAATAAATAACCAAAAATAAATACATTACAGAAATAGCAATGCTACAAAAGCAGAAATGTCTCTGTTGTGAAATAAAGGAACACAATAACCCTTTTCACTTGTGGTCCTCATCAAACGGTTGCATGACATTACATATAGTTTGAGCATCATGTTCCAATATAGCAACTGCATGAATTAAACCAAGGGTGTAGATCTTATATGGTATATATGTTCTGTATAAGCTTCAGTAATAGTCCAGTAGCAACGCAAAGGTATGAGGAGCTGTATTTCTTGTATGGTTCTGTTGATAATAGGGTGCAGAAAGTAACAAGTTCTATTGCTACAATTGTTCAATTTAGAAACCATTTTTACCAAAAAAAAAAAACAAAACACTTCAGAACTACAAACAATTTCAGGATTGACCTTTTAAGTTGCAAAGTCAACACAACAAAAACAAACAGAAGCTGGCATAGCCTGTAATTATTTAATTATCCTGTCGATCTGGCACACAGACCTATCGGTGCCACTTTAAACCGAAAGGGATGTAATGAATGGGTCATTAGAGATAAACATTCCCAAGGCTGGGAGCCTCTTTAGAACTCCCCCAAATGGACCACACCATAATCTGCTCTAAACCATGCTGGTTTTCTCTACTGAGCTGACCTCCTGTTTCTTCAACCGACCTGCATTTGGCCTGATATGCAGACATTGCGATCGGACCCTCAGGGATCTCGAACATCAGCTTGTCCGTCACCTTCAGGCACACGGTCGCCATTTTCAAACCACCGGCATCTCCGTTTAAGGGGTTCACAGAGGAGATGAGGTATCTGCGATCCCCCAAGATAAAAATAGCTAACAAGCTAATAAGCCTGTGCAAAAACAGGGCTCTCAGCACGGAACTTTTAACAAAAAAACTTTTTTTGGTGAAGCTCCTGTATTATTATCATATGCCCAAGGGTTTAATTCTCGCCATTTTCTTGGGCAGTTCGTACATTTGGTGGTAAGGGGTCACTGTTTCTAAAATAAAATGAAAAATAAGTCCATCCTTGCCTGCAGTATATGGGAAAAAGGTCAAAACAAAGAAATGGCTGCAAGCTGAAGTTCCCTTTATCTACTGCCTACTTTCTTCATAAGCATGTAGCTGGTGCTGGAATGAACTGGTTCCGAGGCAAAACGAATTCAACAAATGGAAAGGAACAGCGGAGCCTCCCCGCAATAGGAGGTCAGACCCAAATCCACTTCCACCTAAAACAAAACAAATCTGATAAACAAAAAAATTGCCTCCAGCTCAATAAAAAATATGAAAATTAAATTATATAACAAGGACAAATCAAAGTGGCGGGGAGGACACAGCAGGCCGTCTCTATGCCAAAATGGCAGGACCACTGCCAGTCATGTCAGAAGATACGGCGAGAGCAGCTCATTAAACATTTGGCAAGCTCCTCACTCACCTACCTTATCATCTGGGCCAGACTGACACACCTAGACTACTTACACTTAGAATCTACACTTAACTGGTGGAGCACAGTGAATACCCAAAACACAGGGACAGGTTGTAAAACAATACAAGCTCATTTGATTTGACTTGATTAGTCTCAGGATACATAATTCATTAGGGCCTTGCAGTTTCTGTGAACTTCTACCTAACTAGCACTGTTCTGTCCCATTTACAGTCTGTCTGACCCAGATTCAGAAGATGAAAGGTACGTCTTCCATTGTGACAGAGAACCATTATTGTTCACCTTTGTATTCATTTGAAGCTCTCGGGGCAATAGTAGATAAGCTCAAGTGACAGTGAGAGTATCTCCATTGAAGTAGCACTTGTTTGATAATTTTTTGCATGGCTGGTGGTTTAAACGCCACTTTATTAAGCAGTTCACAAGCATCCGTCTCCATCAACAGCTCTTATGCACGGCTCACCATAAAGTGATCAGACAGCACTACTGAAATACCACAGTATGCATGCCCCTGTGATCTGACCAAACCAAAGATAATGAGAGAAGTGTAAGGGGAACGGTGTCACTGTCACATCAGTGACAGTGTCCTTGACAAGCTCACAGAGAAGCCTCCTCTCTCGTTGGAACGGAATGAAAGGCAAGGAGATATGAGGCATGTCACTTATGAGCAGAAAGAAGGTTCTAGAAAAATGTGCATGCGCCTTGTACACTTCAAGATACCATGTCTCATGATATACGAAATGACTGCCTGTGGAGTAGTAATGTTAATAAACATTTGGTTCATATTAGTTTGCATCAGCAGCTCCTTGGGAAATGGCTGCAGATGAGCATTAAACATATTGAGCATTTATTATTAAATGTTGCTGAATGTATTTCATGTGTGTTTCACAGCCCGTCAGATAAGGATGCAGCTGTAGAAGGAGATTCCAGGTAAAACTAATTTTCTGACTGAACTTTTTTTTTTCTCTGCTGTGCTGCAGTAGAATACCAAGCGCTCTTTCCCAAAAGATATGAGCGTAATCCAGGAAGACTTTAAATAATTCAGTGTAAGTGCTTAGTCCAAATCATTTGCGCCAATTCAGCGTTACTCAAGTCCTTCATCTTACATGGGTCAGCTTGCCCGAAATCTGCCGGCGTCGGTACACCAAAGGAGGGTTCTTTCTGACTGCTTCTGGGCTTGCCAGCTCATCATTTCGAGCTTCCTGGTGTTGTGTTTCTTGCTGACAGGAAGAGAGGGTCTGTGGCATACGCCTCCCAGAAGCCCTGGCTCCTGAACGCCACCCTGGTGGAGAACATCACTTTCGAAATGCCCTTAAACAAGCAGAGGTAACCAGCGCCTCATTCTATGCAACGCTGTTGGACGAGACAACTGTAATTTGACATTTTGCTCCCTGCCAGAGTCACAAGTGCATGTAGTTCAGGGATTCCCAGTGCAGCCACTGCTGTGCATTCTGGCTTTAGTCTCATAAAAGCCTATCATTTTGAATTACTGACACAATTGAATCATGTCCACTTGGAATTTGCCCCGTTTTTGGAGTCTCACTGTGAGAATTTAGAAACCAGCAGCCATTGTTGACACACCACAACAACAAAATGTGTCCTCTGCATTTAACCCATATGTGACATCATGGTATAGCAGGAGGCAGCTAATTCAGCGCCCGGGGAGCAGTGCTTGGGGATGGTACCTTGCTCAAGGTACCTCAGTGGTGACTTGTTGGTCTGGGATTCAAACCAGCAATCTTTCAATTATAAGTGCACATCCCTAAACATTAAGCCACCACATGTAGATGCATCCCTCCATTTTCCAAGTTTGCTTTTAAAGGATGAATTACTTAATAACAATGATTATAGTAATATACACTTGAAGGCAATGGGCCTCATTCACCAATCGTTCTTATGAACAAATTTGTGCTTAAACCTCAAGTACACACTTTTTTTAACGAAGATTCTGACCTATTTATAATCTGCTTATCATATTTACTACCATGAAATTTATACACTTTAAAATTATTTTTTATATATTACTTTTATAAATTATTAAAACATTTAAAATAATTTTATGAACTGTACAATGAACAATACTGCAGTTATTTTGAACAAACTATCATTACTCAAATGTGCGTACGAATGGTCTTCAGTGTGTGTAGATTCTGTTCTTAGCTAAGAACAATTTCAGATAAGGAAACATTGGTGAATGTCAGAATTTTTGTAAAAAAGTGTGTATGTGGGGTTTAAGAACAAATTTGTCCGTAAGAACGGTTGGTGAATGAAGCCCAATGTGTGTACACCATATAATTCCCTCTGTTCAATGTGCATGTCTATTGAAACAAAACGTAAATGAGTAAATTAGTATACATTATTCAGCCACTGTTTTAAAGTGGTTTAATATCTAGAGACTGAAACATAATGGTTAATTGTGATTCCTTCACACGTTCTGCTCAATGTGACTATAATTGTGTGATTCACTCAGCCAACAGTTACATTTGAATCAATTAAGATTCATGAAGCCCATAATTTACATTGGCCTGCCAGATCCAGGGTGGTGAACGCTGAAGAAAACTGCATTAACTGCGTGTTTTCCAAAGGGCGTCTGAGAAAAAAAAATCAGTGCTATCCACGTTAATTATCATACTTCCTTTTTGCTTAATGGATTGGAAAACTCTGGCATGTTGCTGTGGTGATACCTGGTGGTCTGCAGACTCCCCCCTCCCCTCCCCCCACCTTCTTATTACCCGCAGTCAGAAATTGCCTGTGGGCAGCTCCTGTCGTTCATGGCGTTTCTGAAGCAAGTTGCCCGCATTGCCTTGTGCCTCCCCCAACTCATTTTCTATAATATAGTGACCCTGTGAGTGTTTAACAGAGTGTTTAAGGGAGAGAATGAGGTCCACATATAGTCACGATGTTAATATCAGTCAGTTTTCTGTTAAATTTTACATGGTGCAGGCTTTGCAGGAAATTTATTCAAAATTCCAGCCGATTTTGTCTGTGTACTTCTTCTCTCCTTTATATCCCCTGAAAGGTATTTAAAAACACAAAGACTTTCTGAAGACAGAGCTT
>JAABNY020000019.1:5344616-5363992 GCA_015164015.2 Brevimyrus niger
GAAGTATTTCCGGGTGGCCTCCAGGTGACCCTCGTGTTCTATCGACCCGAGCCAAAGTCACCACTAAAAATATCACCTGCACTAATGGCTGCACCTATAGCTTTATAATCGATGATTCAGCGAGCCTGCACTGCTTCACAGCATTGTTTTATACACGCTGTTAGATGGTTAATCTAGTACTTATAGTGCTGTTTTATGTTGAGGGCTCTTCTGTGTATTGGGAACCCATTAGGCTCCGTATCTGAATCCCCTGCTAGCATAAGCAGCCTTATGCACAGGCCTGATCTTGCTGACTATGCCCACTCACCCCCATGCCCACCCCACCTCCTCCCTCATTGGCAGAGACCTGCAGCAGCTCGATGACACCACCCAGCTGCCGCTGCTCTCTCACTTCTCTGAGACCGTCGAGGGCTTGACTACCATCCGTGCCTTTGGGTAGGTCGCACTATGCCAGGCACTTGCTGCCCCTTGGAGGAAAGGGATCCATGGAGACGTGGAACAAAAATAACACGTCACCTACTGAAGAAAATAGGTTCCGTTTCCAAGGAGCGGTTTTTCGTAGAACTTTTTCCTTCTAGCAAGTAGCATTTAGACACTGATATCTGTTAGATAAAAATCACTGAAATTTGAAGGAAAAACAATGGTGTCGCTATTCTTTAATTATTTGACTCATTTTAATCTCTGATTTTTCAACCAAATCATTTTTGTTATGCACCAATGTCTTTTCGCTGCAGGTATGAAGCCAGGTTCAGACAGAGGCTGGTAGAGTATGTAGACGCCAATAACATCGCATCACTCTTCCTCACTGCTGCCAACCGCTGGCTGGAGGTCCGAATGGTAATTACCCACCAATCCTAATGAACATAATTATAATGCATTCATTTAGTGTGGATACTAAGTAAAACTAGTAAGTGTGACAAAATTAGTCATAACCAGAGTCCAGAATCCAGAATCTCTATTTCTTGGGTCTTTCTTAGTTCAGTTTATGCTTGGCTTATAAGTTGGCTACATTCACATTTCTTACATCTAAAATATTTCTAATTCTAATTTTAAATGTGCAGAGAATAGCAGCACTTTGAGGTCAGAACACAGATCAAAAAATCCAAATGAAGGTTGTCAAGTGACTAACTGTTGGAAAAGTAAGAATAAATGTAAACATGAGCTTTACAATTTATTTATACTATTTGAATAAGAATATATATATAAAATTTAAAATGGCAATAGCTGTGGGGAAATCATAACAGTGAATGCCCTTGGTGTGTTTTTGCATGTTACATTCAAGCAAAAATTAAGATTTATTATTTCTTTGATATATTACTTCTTTCTATAAATTCCGTGTTGCTAACTAGGCCTAAATGTTATTGCATTTGTATTTAAATGTATTAAAATGCATTTGTATTTAACGATTTAACGCCAGCGAAAAATTATATATGTTTAGGTGTGCATGTGTGTAAATATGATGCTATATCAATTATTTGTTATAATCTTTATCCTTAAAGCAATAGTGTGCCTGTGTACACAATCAGTGGCCACTTGATTAGACAATCAGATACAATATAACACAGGACACACTATTGCCTATAGAAGCACATCCAGGGTTGACGTGTTCTGTTGAGGCCGAGGCCTTCCTGTTTGTTTTAACAAGCCTGGCCATTCTCCTCCAGCCTTACTCATTAACAAGGTGTTTCCCTGCCAGTCACACTATTCTCTGTAAAGTCCTAGGATGGTGTCTGTTTATAAGGTGCTGGAAATGCTTTACACCACATTTAAAATCTCTTTCATCCATTTTAATGCTTAGCCAAACAGTAAGTGAACCTCTTCATGCCCCTCTTTGTTACACAGATATTGAGTTACAGCCACAGGATTATCTGTATTTGAGGAGCAGGATGTTTGTGTGAATGAGAGACATACCTAATAATGTGGCCACTTATTGCTTATCTGTATTTATTTGTAATGCCTGTAAACCAGGGGGATGGAAAAAAAATCCTGAGCAGAGTTCGGCTTATAATAGAGTGACCAGATAATCCATGTCAGGGAGACACTTTCAGCTACTTCAGGTTTTACAAACCACTTTAAAACTGAAAGGCCCTTGTGATTGGCTAAATAATTCAGTTCTTCCAGGTGCTTTAATTGAAATGATAGTTTACAAATCCTGCCCGGCTCAAAGTGTCCTCCTGACATGGATTATATGGTCACCCTTCTACAAATCATACGAAATAGAAAATGTTATGTTATGATTATGCTTTATTTTGACAAAGGATTACCAGGACTAGGAGGGTGAGGATGTGTCATCTCCAGTGTTTGCACATGGTGTTTTAACAGGAGTATATTGGCGCCTGTGTGGTTTTAATTGCGGCAGTGGCATCCATAACCAACTCTCTGTACAGCCAGCTGACCACCGGGCTGGTGGGACTGGGCCTGACCTACGCGCTAATGGTGAGGACAGACCAGCCAGACTAAACGTTACATCTAATGCTGTGTCATATCACGTTAGTTAGCACTTCAGTAACCCAGTGTTTCTCAGTCCGGTCTTTGGGGACCCCCAGATGGTCCATGTTTTTGCTCTCGCCCAACTCCCTGAGAGCCGGGGTGGGAGCAAAAATGCGGAGCGCCTGAGCACTGGTTTGAGGAACACTGCTGTAACTGAAATGTTAATTTCACCATTTTTGTCCCTGCTTGATATATACTGAAATAAGTACCTAGAAAAATCAAGGCACGCTGCAGCCTATCTGCTCAACTCATTTTCAGTAACCACTATGCCCCCTGCTGTTAGAAAAGCACTTGTAAAAGATGAATGGAGGAGAAGTTGAACATAATCCAGTCAAGGCAGGATGTTACTATTTGATATGGACTTAGCGTAATGCGACTATTAAAAAGCAACGAAAAAGGAACATCCGACCGCTACGTCTTACTAGGTGTCGAACTACTTGAACTGGATGGTGAGGAATCTGGCAGACATGGAGGTGCAGCTGGGCTCCGTGACGAGGATCAGCGGGCTGCTGAAGACCGAGCCAGAGAACTATGAGGGCCTCATGTGTGAGTGTGTCCTCCGGGACAGCGTGCAGGGGCGGGGCTGCGGCCGGGGGCTGCGGCCGGGGGCTGCAGCCGGGGGCTGGAGGAGCGCGCTGCAGCCAGTGACCCCTCTCTCTGCGGGGAAACAGCCTCCGCCCAGGTCCCGCCAGGCTGGCCGGAGCAGGGAGAGATCCAGATCCAGAACCTGAGCGTCCGCTACGACAGCACGCTGAAGCCCGTCCTGAAGAACGTCAATGCCCACATCAGCCCGGGGCAGAAGGTACTGCAGGGTGACACCGTGTACAGTGCCTAATATTTTAATATCAGATCTATGGCGTGTATTTATGGGGTGTCTATGGCATGGATTTATGTTATGGCATGTTCAATACATGTCATAGATATGGCATAGATCTTTGCCTTAGATATGCCATATGTCTATGGCAGACATATGTCTTAAATGCATGTATGGCATGGATTTATAATATATGTACGGCATGGATTTCTGATGTATATATGGAATGGATTTATGGCGTATCTATGGCATGTATTTGTGGTGAATATCTGCATTGATATTCAGGGAGAGGGTCCCATTTGAAGTAATTCCATCACGTGATGAAAGACAATTTTGATGCTGAGCCAATAAGGAGCGGAGGCGTGTTAGAATGTGACCTGCGTGTCGCCAGGAAGGGGGGGGGGGCATGCTCAACGCTGACACGCCTTCTCTCTCTCCCTCCCCCCTCCGCAGGTCGGAATATGTGGCAGGACAGGAAGTGGGAAATCCTCCTTCTCCTTGGCATTTTTCCGCATGGTGGATGCATTTCAGGGTAAATGTGAATGTCTTCATTAGTGCATAGGACAAGAAGGTATCTTTCATATAGCTATATATCATATACTTATTTATTTAATATGATTGTTTACATAAGTGAGGGGACGCTATTTATTATACAGATAAATATGTTTATATAGAGATAAATTGTGGATATTTTTCTTCTGTTTCTATGTATAGCATTTTATCCTTGTGTTTACTGACAGGGCAAATAATCATTGATGGGATCGATATTGCCAAGCTTCCACTTCAAACCCTGCGATCGCGGTTCTCCATAATTCTCCAGGATCCCATCCTATTCAGTGGAACCATCAGGTAAGGAGCCCCCGCCCCATACAAAATAGAGTGACCCTGCTCCACGCTTGTGGCCCCATCCAAAGATATGGAACACTGAAAATGTCTCATAAAGTTTACCTGTTTATCTGGCCCTGTGAGATAAGGGCTTTCGGAAACAAACCTTTACATTATTTCACAACATAGTCAGAACAAAAACAGTAATTATGTAGAGGTGTTTTTCAATAATAAAATCAATCAATGCAAATCGTTATTTAAAACGAGCAGTAATCTGTCTTGCCATTGACAGTATAAGCATGTATAGGCACGTATGTTTTTAATATGGCAAACATCTTGTCGGTATGTAAGCAGTTTGCAGTGTCTGCCTGTAATTTTTGCTTGTAATTCTTCCCCCATGATAAAACACAATTTGGACATGCTGTGTGCGAACTGCAAACAGAGCTCCTGGTGCCGTTTTTTCCGGAAGTTGTGTGAGTTTGCTGAGCTTTGCTTCGTTTCTGCTGGTGCGCAGGTTCAACCTGGACCCAGAGAAGAAGGCCACGGACAGCATGCTGTGGGAGGCGCTGGAGATCGCCCAGCTCAAGCCCGTGGTGAAGTCTCTGCCTGGGGGCCTCGGTGAGTCTCACCGGGCCCCGGCGTCTCCAGCCGTCCCGCGCTCGTCTGAACTTGGGATGACCTCCGCCGGACTCTAAAATAACAGTGGAAGGGCTGCCGGCATCACCATGAACAATTCATACTCTCATTACTGCCAGACGAGAAGTGGCTCCATTTAGAGGAGCCGGTTATCGAATCCACTGATGGACAGGGGAGAGTCTCCTGCAGGATGTTATTTCAATTGGCCCAAGCCCTTGCAGGGAAGGTCAAGCGAGGCTTGTTTGCTTGTGTCTCCCAGTCACATTTACAGACTAATGCTTTTGCAGTTGCATTAATCGGAGTGACGCCGGTCAGATCCCCCGCTGAACAGAACTTGCAACGATTGGAGATTTCTTCCTGTTCAGCTACCTTTGCAGATGACAAAATCACGAGCAGTGAATGCTGGCCAACGAGCTGGAAGAAACATTACGGCAACATCCCTAAGGCAATAGATGAGGGACGTCTCTAACATTCCCGAATATTCCCAGAATGCCCTGTGACTTCCTGCCTGAGGGTTAGAACAGAGGCTGCTGGGAGTGAGACGGCGGTACGGTGCGTCTCTCTAGGGTGGGGGAAGCTTCAGCCACCAACCTGTGTGCTGTGTTGGCAGATGCCATTGTGACAGAGGGAGGGGAGAACTTCAGCCAGGGCCAGCGTCAGCTCTTCTGCTTAGCTCGGGCCTTCGTCAGGAAGAGCAGTATCCTGATCATGGACGAGGCCACGGCCTCCATCGACATGGCAACGGTGAGCAGCCTCAGGACCACTGGGGGCACTGGGGATAGCGGCTGGGGGGGTGCAGAGGTACCCGCTGTCGTGACTAATTGCACACCAGGGACACCCCATCATAATCAGCAGGGATATCAGTCACCTTCCTCCCCAACACTGTCTTCAAACAACATGAATGAATGCAGACATTTGACATGTAAACTGCCATGGAACTCAGGAACGGTGGTTTTTATGCTACAGAATTAATATGTTAATTCTTAGCCCTAGGGTTGGTCTACACACAAACACACACACACATGGTCATTTCCAGAACAGGTCCTCACACACTACAGGCAATTTAAAGACATCAGATCACCTAACTGCTTGGAGTACCTGGAGGAAACCTACTTCACAGAAGTACAACATGCAAACTCCATGTTCATGGGAGTTTTATTTACGCAAAAATATTCTGAGGGTAGAGGAAAGATGATTGGTTTGAAGAGATAATCCATCAGATTGTAGAGCAGGTGGGTCCAAGTAACTGGAGGAGGTGGGACTATGGCATCTCATTGGTTGATCCTGCCTCCTCTAATTGCTAGGATCCACCTCCTCTACAATCTGATTGATTATCTCTTTGATCCAATCATTTTTCCTTCTGTCCTCAGTAGAAACTCACATAAAGCAGGGATGAAACTCCACTCTGGAGGTGTGAGGCAAGATTATTAACGCTACAATAGTTACTGTGCCACCCATTGTGTATATTTTAGATTTATTTCAATCCTGTATTATTATTGTTTTTTTTTTATCAGGAGAGCATCCTACAAAAAGTCGTAATGACAGCGTTTGCAGATCGCACCGTGGTCATTATAGCTGTAAGTATCACGTGAGTCTTCTGTTTAATCGTCTTTCATCTCCTAGTCTGTGAGCAGCCGCAAATGCGCCAGACATGCCTGGTTTATGCAAGGAAGTGGAATGACTGATGTCGTACGGAACTATTTTTTTGTTTAGTTATTAAATGTTCCCAGGACCCTAAGGAAATGGACGCAAAGATAAAACTCTTTTTATGTCCTACTAGACTGTAGTCCTAAAAAAAACACTCAGGTATCAAATGAAGAGCCATTCGACCTTGGACAGAGATAGAAAAAAAAAATCCATAGTCATTATGGCTTTCCAAATCAAGCGTACTTTTCCCCCCTGAGGTGCCATTTTCAGCAAATGAAAAAACTGCTCCGGAATTCAAAATGGGTTTTAGAATCACACTGCGTCATACCGAGCTGAGCCACTCCCTAATTGTGAAAGTGTCGCTAGATGTGGCTTTCTCTGACGAGTGTGTAAGAAATATGAGCTTAATTGTGTATATGCTTGAGGAAGAAGTATGTGCATCCTGCTCGATGGCCCTTTTCCGTTTACAGCACCGCGTCCACACGATCCTGAACGCCGATCTGGTCATCGTCATGAAGCGCGGCATCATCCTGGAGTACGACAAGCCGGCCGTACTGTTGGACCGAGAGGACAGCGTCTTCGCATCCTTCGTCCGTGCAGACAAATGAGGGACTCAAAAGGATCTTATAAGTGCAATTGTACAACGGATCATTATTTTTTAATCATGTATGATATTTGTAAATATTGTAATTCTTAATAAAAGCACATTCTCTGTCAATGTACTGTGTTTTATCGCAAATTCATTTTCTTTTACCTTCAGATTTTTCCACAGTCGTGGCGGCGAAGTTCGAACGATCACGCAGTAATATTTTAAGATAAATATTTTTTTTTGCACTGACAAATAAACGCAGTATATATTGAATTATATGTTGTGCGCTCTTTTCTGCAGTGTGCAAAACGAAGCCACATTGTATAAGTCGATTATGCTAGTTACAGACACCTGCAAGATGCAGCTGAAGCCAAAAATACAAAATTGTTCTGTTATCAAACATTATCGTTCATCAGTTTAACCACATTTTCCAATAACAAATCAAAAGAATCATATTCTGAAAGACGGTTAAAATACATAAGCCTAATGGAATATATTTCAAACAAGTACAATATACTGGTTGTGAGAGGTATGTTTAATGATTAGTGTAATATTTAACATACTGAAAACTCAGTCCTATACTCTTATACAGGTCATATGGATTTAAATATAAAGAAAAATCTCAACTTGTGCATAGTAAGAAAGGTGCGCAAAAAATTAGGAGAACTTTAGCGGATTTTTCATCCTGTGCACATTAATTTAAATTTTCCTTGAAATTAAAATAACTTCTTTATAATTAACCTGCCCAGCGATATTTCTTCAATATATTTATTACCTTGGTTCTACCAGTCTGGTGCTAAAAGTTACTACAGCACCACAATAAATGTACTGAAAGAATAGTTTACACTCAAAAAACAACAGCGGCAGTAAAACATTGTAGACCACATATGAAATATATAGGGAAACGTGTTTATAACTGCATTTAGCTAACCATACCAGCTCCTAGCGCTGTGCAAGACAAAACTAATGTTTTGATGACCAATCAATCCACCTATTTTCATTCTGCATTAGGTGCTTTTATGATGCCTTATGAAAGACGGCCATATCCATGATAAATACTATGCTTAATTCATGACTGGAATTAATGTGCCAACCCTGAAAACCGTAACCTAGTAACGAACAGTTATGGGGGGACTCCCTGTGGTAATTACCCAAGATAAGCTGCAGTAAAGTCGAACACATTTCTAAGGCTTGATAGCAGTGCTTAAAATAAACTTGCACAGGCAATGAACATGCACTGGCAATGAACGAACCATCTATATGAAAACGAACATCTAGATTAACCTATACTTTGAAGAAATAAAAACCGCTCAATAACTGATTGAATATTTGAGTGACCTAATGCAGTCTATAATATCTTAATTATAAGGCATGTTCAATACACAATATACAACTTTAAAGATTTAAATTAATAAAATAAAGGTATTAATGCGTATTTTAATAATAATTTCTTATTCAATATTATTAATTCTTATTAATAATATCTTATTCAATAGCAGATACAAAACCAAGCGACTTGTCGATCGCGGTATTTGCTGTTAGATGCAGAATTTGCCAGTCTGTCACTGGATTCTTCTGCTTCCGTTTTACCGACTTCTCCCCGCTTTCTCGCGTTTGCCGCTGTCCCGCTGCTGGGTGCTGCGATCCCTGCGCGCACCGCATACCTTGGACGCCCTTTCGCGACTTGGCCCCGCCGCTTTTACTGGGCCAGATCCAGACCACGTCAAACGATCGAATTGCACGGTGACTGACACT
This sequence comes from Brevimyrus niger, assembly GCA_015164015.2. Classification (NCBI taxonomy): domain Eukaryota; kingdom Metazoa; phylum Chordata; class Actinopteri; order Osteoglossiformes; family Mormyridae; genus Brevimyrus; species Brevimyrus niger. The sequence goes on from JAABNY020000019.1 coordinate 5,353,373, forward strand.
AGCAGCTGGTGCCATGAAAGCGGAGTCCCCTCTCGGGAATCCAGCGACAGCAGAGCTCTTGATCCGGCAATTTTAGCCACATGCTTATAGAAAATAGATGACAAAACTCCTAGGTCATCTTGGACAAACGGTCATTGGACAAGCCACCCAGCAAGCCAATTGTAAGGTGTCTCCTTTTTTTACGCAGGGGGTCCTCGTCAAACAGAAACAAATCGGTCTTCCACGGATCGGGGTCTACCGAGTATGGGAGCGCTATGTTGTCCAGAAAGGGACTTATTCCTGAAGATTATGTGCTAACGCGGCTGGCGGAGGATGTATTGCAACCTAAATTTAAGACAAGACAAAGGAAGGCTCGGTTCGTGGCAAAGAACGGAACCTGCAACGTAGCCCACACAAACATCAGAGAGCAGGGGCGCTTCCTACAAGATGTTTTCACCACACTCGTGGATCTGAAATGGCTCCACACGCTTATCATATTTACTATGTCTTTTTTATGTAGCTGGCTGCTTTTTGGGATGGTCTGGTGGCTCATAGCGTTCGCGCACGGGGACCTACACGAGAAAGGGGACGATTTCGTTCCCTGTGTCACCTCCATTCACTCGTTTTCGTCGGCGTTTTTGTTTTCCATAGAAGTGCAGGTCACGATCGGTTTCGGGGGCAGAATGATCACGGAGGAGTGCGTCTCGGCGGTCATCACACTCATCCTCCAGAACATCGTCGGTTTGGTGATCAACGCCATCATGCTAGGCTGCATCTTCATGAAAACGGCGCAGGCTCACCGTCGAGCCGAGACGCTGATATTCAGCAAACACGCCGTGATCGCCCCCCGAAACGACAAGCTTTGTTTCATGATAAGGATCGGCGATCTGCGGAAAAGCATGATCATCAGTGCCGCGGTGCGAATGCAGGTAGTGCGGCGGACCACGACGCAAGAAGGGGAGGTCACCCCCCTTGACCAAATAGACATTCAGATGGACAACCCTATTGGGACTAACGGTATCTTCCTGGTGTCCCCCCTGATCATAAGTCACATAATTGACAAAAACAGTCCTCTGTACGAGCTGTCAGCTGCCGATCTGCAGCATGAGGACATCGAAGTCATCGTAGTGCTGGAAGGCGTAGTTGAGACCACAGGCATTACGACGCAGGCTCGGACGTCCTATTTGTCGGAGGAGATTCTCTGGGGGCAGCGCTTCGTCCCCACCGTCTCCGAAGATGATGGAATGTACGCTGTGGACTATTCGAAGTTCGGGAACACGGTCAAAGTACCGACCCCCATATGCAGCGCTAAGCAGCTAGAGGAGGAAGGCGGCTTGTCACGGTACAGACTTAGCGAGTCCTTGCAGAAGGAATCGGTGAGAAGACGGCAGCAAGCTGTGCCGGCCGCGGAGGTCGGGGGCACCGACTAGTTATTTATAGGCAGTAGTGATCTTAATAATAATAATAAAATAATAATAATAATAATAATAATATGCACATGATTTAGGATTGTTTTGTCTACGGAATGGCTTCCGTTTATATGCAAGTGCATTTTTAAAACGTATGGGTGCCAATTCTATTTTTTTCTTCTTAAACAAGTTTTAAACCATTTTTATATTTATGCACTTTTATATAACTCTTGTACTTTGTTACCAACAGCAAAAATCATAATGATTTGTGACACCGAGAGCCTATTATGGAGAAGCAATCATGGATGATGATGAATGTAACCTTTAAGAGGAATACTCAATAGCATTGAATGAACCGTACACGTTTTATCTCAATGAATGATTTTTTATGGTATATGACCTTGTTGCACATGAAAATGCACCAAAAAGCATCAACTGGTCCTAGGAGGAAATAAATAAAAGGTCTACCAGGTAACGTTTATTTGCACAATTTGCATGAAATTCCCCAGAAGTCGGGAATTGCTATCTAGGAAGGCTTTTCAGTCAGTGTGAGAGGGGCTGGTTTGCTTGTTATTGTCAAATGTTACTTGTCTGATACCAGCAATAAACTGGAAAGCAATTTTTGCAACTAATTTTTTTGCGTGTGTGTGTATGTATGTGTGTGTATGTGTGTAAATTTCATGTACCTGTAAGCGAATGGGAAGCAAAGCAGCTGCTCAGGTAAAAGTCACTTCTTGGAATTCCATTTCAAATATGTATTTTGAGTCTGTCCATCACTGGGACATTGGTGGGATTGTGGGCAGCCCAGGAGAGACCATAGGTTCTCAATGACAGTGAGTCCAGAATGTCAGGGAAGGTGTGGTTTTATATACAGCTCACCACTGCAGCTGTATGGAGCAGATACAAAGAGAGGACGTTATGTACACTGGTGTCTCTGCGGTCAGCAAACCTTTGGCTTTACAGCAGTGAGATGTGTACCATACCTTTGAAATAGTTTCCTGGGGACTTAAACTCACAAAAGCAAGCTACAAATCTTTCTTAAATTTCCTTTTTAACTGCCGTTCCACGGCATATATATAAACTGAGGCTGCTGTTAAAAATACTACAGCATAGTAGTATCCTATAAATATTCACTTTGAAGCATTATTTCTCAGTGCCTGGTCAGACTGGCACTATATTGGATCATGTTGTCATGGATATATTCAAGCATGTTAATTCAAGGCTATGTCTGTATTTCTTTAATAAGGTGTAAATAAGTCTATGGTGTCCCATGTTCTTCAAGGCAGGACAACCCTTGAGAAATCAAGCAGCAGGAGAAGCACTCAAAGAATGTTAGTACAAATGTTAAGCTGAAAGTGCAGAATATTGAGTTTGTTCTCTCTCAGCAAATTTGTCTGCCTGTCCATCATTCGACAGAAGGCTTAACATAAACGATCAAGGCAAATTGTTTAAGGTTGTGAATTTTAATATTAAAATTAATATTCCCTTTGAGCAGGAGGCTCCTGAAGATGTTCCCCCCCCCCCCCAACCGTGACCAATGCAGTTACGTTACAAATTTTTAGGGCCCCCCCACCAGTGGCTATGGAAGGAGCTGGACTTTTGGGGTGGTGGGGGGGGGTATATCACGACATCTAAAAGGGCAGGCATGCAATAGTCAAATCGTGAAAGGATGGCAGGTAAGAGGGACTTTAAAATAATTTTATAATAAATATCTCATAATTTAAAATAAGCCTGTCTTTGTCATAGTTTCATAACATAATTTAAAAAGTTAGTGATCCGCATGATAAAGGACTGATAGAGGACTGCAATCTTCATTAGGTACACGTTTCGTCCTGCTGCTCTGCATGCTTCCTAGGTGATACTCAACTCCATTCATACACATTATAGGCCTAATAGTTTTTGCGAAGTTTCCTTTAGTTTATTTAAGCTTTTATGTTTATTAGCTACACTCTGTAGGAAGTTGGAATATGCATTAGCGTCACGTAGGCAAAGGAGTGTTCCACAGAGAAAGATGACAAAGGACCCCAAGTTTGATCGTAAATAATGTATTTACGCCCATCTACCAGTACTTGTGATGGCTTACGTCTGCAGCCAGTAACATGACCTAGCTGCTCAGAGCCCAACATGCATCCTCGACTAATCTTTCCTGAATGGTTTCTGCTACAAAGCAGCAACAAATCGTCTACCTAATAGGCACCACCATCCAAAACCCCGGCTGCTTCTCATTGCAGGTACTCATTTCTGTGAATTTTTCTTATAATTAACAAAAAGAACTATCATCGTCCCAATTTTAAAGCCATATTTCAATGGTGTTGAGTATCAATATTAAACAAAAAATGATTTTATTTAGTGAGAATAAAATATACATGAAAATCTATTATTGGGCATTGATAAGGAGTTAACATTATAGCACAGCAGATATTTTATACATAAACATTTCCTGTAATTTTTCTCTTTTAAAGTACTATTGACTTAAGTTGTTTCAGTGGATTCCTAAAATATTGTTTAAGACGGTTTATGGTATTCAGCTGCATGTAAATGAACAGCATACATCATAGCGCTGCCATCTAGTGGAAATGTAGTGTCACTGTCTTTTTTCAGTGAAGGTACGGGCTTGTAGGGAGAGACTTCATTGCCCGCTGCGAATCACCGGCTTGTTTCTTCGAACTCATCAGATTGCTTCATTTATTCGTTTTGGCCGAATCAGAACAGGTTATAGCACCTTCCACACAGTTAAGGTCTAGATGAATTGACTTCTGTGTTGAATAAAGCCGATTGTAACATTTTGATCGCACTGTTTACACAACCTTGACTAGGGCGCGACTTCCGTATATTAGTCTATTTTAGAGGTTAATGAATAAAACAGACATATGGCATTTCCATCTTTTATTAGGTTATAATTCACAAAGCATAAAATATTAAATTGCTTTTAATTTATATAATTAAAATACATAAAATGAAAGCAAGAACTGAAGAACCCTGAAAACATCCAAGAAAAAAATAAATAAAATGACTAAACCTCACCGGCAGAGGGCAGCCCAACAGAAACCATTATCCATTTGTACTTTCAGTGACACTGTTTACTTCACACTCATTCACCTGATGGGGTCAGCCGTCTCAAAATGTTCGCAAAGTTGTGTGCATTTACTACATGCGTCTCCATTGCCTCCATTAAAGTTTTGTTCTCTACAACCCATTACAGTGACATCTTTGCAGAAAATAAAACAATCGGCACATCTTTATGCCTTAACAGCAGAGGTTTGTGGTTATGTTCCGTCCATCTCCTCCATAAGCCACACGGTTATGCTTTTCTCCAAGCAGACTGGCATGTGTTTGGGCATGGGGGGTGGAGGGGGGGTAGGTGCCTTAGGACCTCCAGATCACCTGAACTACCTATCCTGGTACTTACAGACATTCTCCTTTCCTGTTTCTTCAAAGTGTCTCATCTGGGGCACATGGGCCTCCGATGCTCCTCCTCTAGATCAGCGTTTCCTAGCCTGGTCCTTCAGGACCCCCAGACAGTCCACGGTTTTGCTCCGGGAGCTGGGAGGGAGCAAGAATGTGGACTGTCTGGCGGGGAGCTGGGAGGGAGCAAAAACTTCAACTTTTTGGGGTCCCTGCAGACCCCATTGAGAAACACTGCTCGGGCCCATTAATCCATTCCACTGCAGTCCCCCCTCTCTCCCCTAGGGAGAGAAGAGATCTTAATGCCGTTTCCTTTCAAACCCCAACCCACCTTCACTAGCTCTGAAAGTCCGTCCTACAAACTCAGACAACAGTTTCTGGTAAAATGAGGGTAAAACATGTCATCAGGACGGTGACGGAGTTGCTGATACGACGCAGCAGTAGCGCAGAAAGCTTGGCTCTGATTCAGAGCTGCAAACCCGCCCTCCCAAGGTCCTGCAAGGGAAGTGCTCCAATTATTCCAGATAGAAACCCATTTAAAACAAAATTCAACGAGCAAAAACGCAAAACATCACTCCGGGCAGGAGACTTGCAAAAAGGACACGACAAATCGCCATTTCACCCCCCCCCCCCCCATAGCTGAGAGGGCGGCAAAAGTCACTGTGATCAGAGTGCCACTGCAGAATTTCTTATAATAATGTCATACAACGGTACGTTAGGAGCGCCACCTGGTGTTAGAAAAGGAAGAGAAAGTGAACAGAGACCCACGAAATCAATAACAGAAAAAGAAATAAACCAAGACATTTTTTTCCTAGTGATGAAAAGGGCAGGTTGAGCAGGCCAGCTCCGCCCCTTGGGGGCTGCCCACAGCACTGCCTGCCAGCTAAGCAGACCCTTGCTGGTGGGGTCCTAATGGTGGCGAGATTCAGGGTACAGAATGTCTGTAAGTCCTGCCGACACACTAGCTGGCTCTGTCCTCCCCTTCCTGGGGTTGTCCCCTCCCCCTCGTCCCCGCAGTGCAGTCTCATCTCTCCGTCACATGGTTCTGTGCGGTAGGTGAGGGTGTGCAGAGGATTTCGGAGAGGTCGTCCATGATGGAGGTCTCCTTGGGGTCCACCAGGTTGAATTCCCTTATGAATACGATGAAATGTGCGTAGAGAGTGTTCAAATGGCCCTGCAGGTCCAGCGCCACAGTCTCCTTAAAGTGCGCCCAGTAGATGTGAGCCAGCACGTGGAACAGGTACCTGCAGATCTTCTTCACCAGTGACTCGAACGAATTTGGGAATTCTTTGCCTGCATCATTCAGCGCAAAGAAAGACAATGAGGGGCACAGAAAGAAAAAAAATAAATAAATCAATTGATCTTTACAAGTACTTTTCACACTCAAATTGATTTTTTTTTTAAACATAGCCACTAGGGGGCATAAGCTTATTATAAAATCCAACCTGTCCCAATTAGACAATTTGCCCTGGAGCCCCAATCTGTACACATCGATTCACGCCAGCTTATAAATTTATGATGTCATTAATTCAGATTCTTAAATAAGCAGGTTAAATAAGCATCTAAAGAACTAATTTGTCATTTGTATATCCTGGTAAGTATTGACTATTACATGTAATGATGCAAAAAGTACATTCAATTTTAGTCAACTAATCAGATGACTTACGATAGACAAAAGCCAGACAACAGGCTTCCAGGGTCAGCCAGAGATTTACAACACAACGGCAATATTACATGAAACAGCAGGGGGCAGCAATTACCCAAACTTACCGTATTTTGTAGGAAAAATGTCTTCATCTGTAACCAGTTTCTGCACCAAACTCATGACAAAGTCTACATACTGGGGAGCTGTGCATTTCGTTTTCTTCCCCTTTTCATCATACCAGTAGTATATCCTTCAGGAAAGACAAACGAGGGGAGAATGTTAACTATTATTTGCCATCATCTCCCGCGAGTGACATAACACACACAGCCTAAGGTGGGTCTGTGCCGTTTCCACAAGTTAATCATTAGCGGAAGGTTACTGGGTGTGTGACTTCACACGCTCCTTTAATCTGTTCTAAGTCCATAAAGGAAATAGGAGGGCTGCATCCTCAGGGTACAATACAACGGGACACTTTGGACGAAATGACATTGCATTGCTGGACACCTATATGCATGAACTCGCATAACCGATTGCGCATTAAACAGTGCATAAGAGGATTTCAAATGCCTACTGACAATGTTAACCACCATGTAACCCCCCCCCCCCAAACCCGTCAAATCATGGAAAATCAAATGAGCCCCTTAAAACGCCTGGAGGTTCTCCCATCAGACGTCCGTCTTTATTTCCCATAAATAGAGAGGGGAAGCGCTGATGTTATCTCACCGTTCTCAGCCAATTAACCAAAAGAGAGAGAGAACATTGGCTACCGTTTATACACCGGAGACGCAGTGAGGGAGGGAAAAAAAAAGAGCAAAGGAGACCTCTGCCCTGTGATTGGGTTACAGCTGATAAAGGGCCACCCACTAGGTCAGAACTTGGCTGTGATGATTAGAGGGCTAGACAAGCAGAACAGATCCTCCGCAGAATATCATTTCTGAATACAAGCCTATCATTGACCCCTGTGACACTGGAATGACACGCCCCATTACCAGCCCGTTTGCTTTTTTCCCCTCTCCACTTAGTCAGCTGATTTACAAACAGAACGGTTTTGCAATTTGCCAAGAGGCCGGTTTTTCCAGGACTTGCAAACCTCGATTGAACTCTCACATCGTGAAAAGTCTGTCGGCTCTGAAAGGAGTAGACATGTATACACCTATTTCTGGTGAAAATTCCATTCAAAGTAAGGGTGTGTCCCCCATCCGCTCCCATCACGTCATCCAAGTCTTGGACAAAGATGGACATTTTGGTCTAATCCAGCTGGTCACTGGGCCAGCATGCAGCCCTATTGGCACTGAGTGGTGTGGGGTCTACCCCACCCATACCCTGTTTAGTGCCATCGCCTTGATGCTTGTGCCAGCAGAAATAGCCTTAGGCTACAATCTTACCTGGCGACAAATCAGAGGGGGGCAAGGGGGGGGATAAAAGCCCCTAAAAGAGCCTCTTAAAAACAGACTACAGAGACTGTTTGATCTCTGTGTGCAGCCTCTGCTGCCTCAGCGAGTGCCTCGTCACTGCCACCTAGTGGGCAACTCCGTACCGAAACGGCACAGAAGTTGAACAACCACCTTGTTCCTTGGTGAGAAACTAGCCCGAAGGCTCTGGGCACACGCAGGGGGCCCAGTCACCGTGCAGCATTGCCCGGTGTGTTCTGACGGCACTTACGTGCTGCAGGCCGTCATGGCTTGGCAGGTCTCCCCGGTGCAGAACTCCGAGATTGTGCTGTACTGCAGGTTGATGAGATTGAAGAAGGTCGTCGCTGCAGGGCAGTGAGAAGGAGCACGAGTGAGACGATGCACAGGACGCATAATTACAGGCTGCCACCGGTCTGCATTTCTGTGGCTCCAATTCAGGAAGGTTTTGGGGTGTGTGTCAGACAGGAATGGTGGCTTTGGCGAGTAACAGAGCATGACACATTTAAAAAAGAAAAAAAAAAAACTGCACACTGAACCGAAAGTAAAAAAAAAAAAAAAAAAAAAAAAAAAAAACAGCCTTTGTCTCTGAACCTGTAAGTCTCTGTACACAATAGGGCTGGGTATGGATCAAGGCGGGCTCCTCCAAACAGGAGCTATGCACAGGTAATCTGTGTCTGACGAGTGTCTGACATTACACACTCAGGGAAGTTTTAATTAAAAAGCAGTTACTGAGCTTCTACGCTTCCTGTTTGGAAGGGCTTGAAAGTTTTAATTAAATTAGGCGACGTGTTCGTACAAGGACTGTCTCAGTTTTTCATTGAATTTGTAACAAATATAGTTTAAAGAAACTTGTTACAAACACACCCATGCTTAAAGATTTTCAAAAGCACTCCCAGAAAGATTCAAGGAGCCTAAAATGCTCAGCTGTATGGGAGAAAAAAAAAAAGAGCCTGAAGTGAGCGTGGGGGGGCGGCGTGGGGGGGCGACTCACTGCTGCTGGCCAGCCATTCGTTGAGGTCGATCTCCCGCGGCAGCACCACCAGCTCCTTCAGGTCGAAGTCCACCACCCGCACTTTGGAGTACTCCGGCTCCAGGTAGTGCTTCTTCTCCTCGGTGGGCGGCTTCTTCCCATTGGGCTTCGTCTTCGACTTCCTGCGGGAAGCACAGGGACGGGCGGCGGGGCGTCAGAGCCGGGGGTGGAGATGAGTGCCGGACATGGGGAAGCGGCACCGCTAACGCGCTTCAGTCTCGGAAGCACGCAGGAGGGACATGTCACAGCCTGTCATTAAGAGTAGCCCCCCCCCCACACTGATAATCCTCTGCTGGCCCCTGAAGCTGTATCAGCCACCAACCCCTGTAAACCCCCCCCCCCATGGCAGCCTGCGTGGTTTCTGTTCTCTGTAAGCTAACCGGATTCTAATGTTAAATGAAATGTATTTCATGGAATTTATCATCAATATTAAATATGAAATGACGGTAAAAGAAAACGAAAAGCATTAGCCTATTATCCCTTGTTTGTAGTATGACTGTGTTGCAGTAAAATCTCAGGTCACGGCCCCCTGCACCCCCGAGGGCCCTAATAACAGGCCTCTGTCCCGTCCTGCAAGGCAGCGCTTCACGGCTGTACTGCAGACTCCCGTCTGCATGGCACGGAGCACGTGTCAGAGGTGTACACGCTAATGAAAGACTCTTTCACTCAGCAGGAAGCGGGGTCTGTCCTCCCTTTGGCCGCCATATGAGTGAGTGCCCAGCTTTCCCAGCCACATCCCGCCAGCGCAGTGGGACAGAGCTGCATTACCGCTGTACCCTGCAGCCAACACCCCCGAGCGCCCCCAACAACTCCAGCCTGTCCTTTCACACAGATGCCCAGCTTGTGTTTCTACGCCCCCACAAGCTCCCGCCATGTACACTGCCAGGGCCAAGCCCCCTAACCCCCCTCCCCAAAAAAAACTTGCATATGCCAGCACAACCAACAAGGGGCCTTCAGATATCTTCCAATCAGCTGCCGTTCATTTGTCCAAACGGGGCCGTTTTGGGTCTCAGAGCTGTTCTTCACCAAGACTGTTGTTACAGGCCCCACGCCCCCCCCCCCCCAGTGTTCTTTTTAATTAAGGTGGACTATTAATTTTAATTTTAACTACTTGCGTTTGCTTCTCAGATAAGCAATTTGTGAGATGGACTGATTTTGTTCTGCAAATAAAATCACCATCACGCATACTCGACAGTGTGCAAGATGCATCACAATGCGTGATCCACTACAGTCTATAACGGCAACCATAAACATCCCCATACTGTTTATGCCTGAACAGCTCAACTGTGTTCTTTACTTGAAATGACCCCCCCGCCCTCGTCTTTCCCTGACCCTGCTACCGTGTGCGAGTTCGAGGACAAAATAATATATTAAAGAATTCCAGGATGCTCCCTAGATTAAATTTATAGTTCACTGACTGACCCTGCTATCCAGACTTCACCTTCACTCTGTGTAAACACAATGACCCCCCCCCCCGACCACCACACTCCCCAATGTGTTCTTGGCAGTCTCTTGCAACTTCCTGTTCGCTCCAATGGTTCCCAATTCCTGGAAACCAACAGCGCTGAAACCAGGAAGACAGCCGACTTCGGAGGCACGCATACACCCAGCACTGAGCCAAGGAGCTGTATCAATGCCGCCCCCCCCCCCCCCCACACACCCCCCCAACCCCCCGAGAGACAAAAGGACGGAGAAGCAACCACAGCAGCACGACAGAAGAGAAAAAAAAAAGACAAACAA
>JAABNY020000019.1:5374331-5388005 GCA_015164015.2 Brevimyrus niger
GGGGGAGAAGGGGGAAGGGGGGGGAAGAGGGGGAAAGGGAGAGGGGGAGGGGAGGAAAGGAGGGGAGGTAGAAGAAAAAAAAAAAAAAAAAAAAAAAAAAAAAAAAAAAAAGTACCAGAAATAAAAACTAGGACTGCTAATGAATGCCACAGACCATTTCCTGGCTGCCAAATCCAGGGAACGAAGAACAATCCACCACCAGCCAACCGCGCCTCTGAACTTTACACTAAACTCTACACCGCTCCCCTCTGGTGCCCACAAGCAGTACTGCAGGTGACCAGGTTCCTCTCCACCCCTCATTTCCTCTGTGGAGGGAACGGAGAGGAGTTAGCATCCAACTGCTATAATTCCTGGAGCAGAGACTCACGCCCATATGACCCGATGTGGGCTGGAGCTGCCATTATTTCTCCACAAGGGCATGCGGATGGTCACCACAGGGTAAGAGGCAGTGGGTCTAAGGGAAGAGTCCAAAATTTTTTTGTACGGCATGTTCCTCCAAAACAAACAAAACAAGTGAACATTCAGTTCTTGAACTGAAGCAAATGACCAAATCAAGACCATATCCGCCATTCTTGCACTGAAATGTTTAGAAATGTTTTAAGTGTTACACAGATAAACAATTGCATAATACATGCATGCAACTTTGTGGCACGTAAAACACAAGAATAATAATCACAAAAGAAAAAGCCACGTAGCATCTATGCCAACAAAATACCAAAACTCCTTTCAGAGATGCAGAAAAAAAAAAATGATCAGTTTACCCACAAAACTTTGGACCGTGAGAACGTTTTGACCATCTATAAGCAGATAACACCTCTGTCAACAAGATTCTTGTCATGTAGATCAAATCTTAAAAGTCGATCACTGGAGCGACATCATTTTAACCCTCTAAATTAGCCCCGACATTCTCACGAGAGCGTGAGGCGGAGGTCAGGATCAAACGAGCTCAACGGCATTCGCTTTGAGCCGCCTCACAACAGATGCCAGAACTGGGAATGCTTAAGACCCCCTTCCCCCCCCCCACCAATCGAATACCTGTGGAAGAGAGCCATCAGCAGCGTGCGTGGGGACTCGCGTGACCCCAGCCCCCCTGCAGCGTCCGTTCCTTCCGCCATGTACAGACACAATAAACCACCAGTTTTTTTCTCTCTTTTCACATCCAAATGCACAAAAGGGTCTGACTGATACTATGGCGACACTCTAGAAGACCCCTCCACACCCCCCACCCGCTGCCGATATCTTGGCAGTTACACCTGGCTGACGGGCCAAAAAACTAACTTGCTCAACTTTCCCCAGTCCTGTACCAGGACCAACGCCCATCTGGAGATGCAGATAAGGACGCAGCAGTGTGCTGCCCAAGATTAGGAGGCCGTGCCAGATGTGCGACAGGCAGCACCCACCAGAAGGCGCTCCACGCCCACAACCAGCAAGGCATCATGGGCCAGGCCCAGGGCAGCCGGCGTGACCCTGCCAACAGCCCCCAGTCACACTCCCGTATTGAGTTCAAGAATGCTATGAAATCTACACTCCGTCTTTCTTACACTTAGCCACTTGGTAATATTATTATCATTATTAATATTATTGTTATTATTATTAGTCCTGTTAGGAAAAACATTAGAGAAATCTTGCTGCCCACCCCTGAATTGAGGCAGTTCAGCATATAATGCATGAGAGCTCCTATGAAGACGCATCACCAAAATGGCTCTCATCTGTGGACTCGCCTGCAATCACTACAATACAACGGTGAACTGGAACCCAAAACTTAAAATAAAGGAGCTTTGGCTAAAAACACCAATAAGGACACGTGAAATTCTGTCCAAGAGACATGACTGAAACAACCGCTGAGTGCTGGTTCGCGAGAGCTTATAAAATAGCGGGTCTTAAGTTGTCCACAAATTGGAATCAAAAAAGGGATTTTGTGCGTTAACTTCTAGGCGGTCAGTGTTCTGGACCCGAGGGGTTTTCAGGTCAGTGCCTGGGAAATGAACTTTCTCTGTCTTCCTGGTCCTGGAGAGAATGGCAGGAACAGGCTCCAATACAGGGGCCCATTTGAACTGCGCTTCCTCTCGGGGATGTTTTTCGAACACACAGCGGGTCTTTCCTGTATATATGGACCTCGTCGATAAGCACCTGCATACCGGGGGGTCTAGCCGCCATCACGCTGATAGTGGATAAAAGCACCGTCCCAATCAAAAGGCTTCAAAAGAAAACCAAAATAAAAATAAATAAATAATATATATAACTATTTGAAACTAAGAAGCATTAAACAAATGCCATAGCATTGCATCTGGACTAGCAGTGAGTACATGTCACAAGAGTCTTTGGTAGGGAGATGGTGTCCAGATATGTCATCATTGGTGGGGGTGGGGGGGGAGAACACCTCATGTAAAGCTTCCCCCATTGTGATGACATACTATGGATGATGGGGAAAGCAGCACCAGCTGACTTGTGTATTCAAAGGGACGCATCAATCATGGTCACCAGAAGGGGGGGGGTGTAGCTGGCCAGACCAAGTGTGGGAAGTCAGACGTCAGACCAAGGTCATGCTTTCCAGTGGCCCAGGATTCTGACGGCTTGGTTCAAAACCAACATTTTTAAATAATTCATACAAAAATGGTATAAAAATAAAACACGTCTCCGTCATGGAGCAAAGCAACAAACCAAAGCAGAAAAATGATAGAATTTTTATGGACAGTTCCACTGTGGACCCACTTAATGACAGAAGACTGGCATGTAAAGCAGCCAGACCTACATTAGCTTTCTAGAAGATTCTGCATGAAGTATATTGTGCATATTTTGAAATGGAGTTGGGGGCTGAAACACATGCAAACTTTTATTTTTTTCTCTCCCTCTTTGAAGTGGGGGGGGGGGGGGGTCACGTGACTTGTGGCTTCCGGTGGACCCTCTGTGGGACTCAGCTCTTCCCATCCCCCGGTCTGTGATGTGGTCGCAGCCAGAGGCAGCCCACGGAAGGCAGACGACAGGTGGGGACAGAGAAACTGCATTGTTCCATTGTTCTCTCCATCCTATTCTCACTCTCACAAACTCTCTCTCCAGGGCTGTGCCAATTCACAGCTACAGCTCCGTTTGATGCATAGGCTAAAACAGCAGCTTTTATGCGAGCGCCAAGTGAGAGAGAGGAAAAAATCCCGGTATAGGATAAGAGGTTAACCTCTATGTAATCAGCAGACCGCAGCCTGGAACCATCCCAATGGGATCTTTCGGACCTTTGGTCCGTTAAGCTGTGAGTATGCAGCACTCGGTACGTCTGTGACAAGAGACAAGCCTGCCTGAGGAGGACACTCCAATCCACGCAAGGAGTCTGCGTTTCATCCTACCAAGTTTTTGCTTTTATCCTCTGGGACGGCTGACCGATAAGCATTCAGGGACAAAAATGCAGCCAAACACTAAGATGCAATTAGCAAGAAGAGAGGAGGGGCAAAAGGAAGGAAGGAAGAGTGAAATATACAGACTTTCAAAAGAAAGAGGGATTACTGTGCAAATCCCACGTCAGGAAGTGGGTGGAGTATTGTTAAATAAAAATTCTGAAATGCTACATTTCCCATTTCTGAAATCACGGGGGGGGGGGGCATTAAGTACTCAGGCCTCCTCAGTCATGATGCTTTAACTAGAACTGTCCAACCCACAAGCCCGGTAGGCTTTTCAGAAAATACATTATTAATTACCCCCCAGCTGACGCATAAAATACCAGATGGTTCTAATTACCATCCAAGCAATTAGCTCATTAAGGCAACCAAAACCAGAAGTTGATGGTACACAAGCCGCTCCTGGGAATGAGACAGACACCCCAGCCCCATATCTTCAGAGGCACCGTTTTGAGATTAACTTATGCATGATGGCTTAACAGGTGTGTCAAGCTTGGGGTGTCGAAACGTACGCGTTCACTTTACCATCAGTGGAACTCAACCAGCTCTAATCCATTCTCTTTTACCTCTATAGTAGAAGCTTTATCTAAAACTTTCACCAGAGCGACTCACAACAAAATGGTATGAGGAAATGTACCAAAGTGACCAACCCCTTAACCATCTGCTTCAGTCATGACATTTTAATCAAGTGACTATACTACTTTCGGAACCGGCCCGGATACATGCCAAAATTCTGCAGTGTTGGGTGACTCAGTGTTAACATACAAACAAACAACTATCCAAATACCACCACTAAGCACAGGGAAAGAAGGTGCAAAATAAACAACCACTTTCCCCTCATGTTTAGTATTAGGGGTGTAACTCATCACAAAATTCACCGTTCATTAGTCAGTTCAGGTTACAGCAAAAAAGTTTTTTTCCCCCCGGAAATTAACATTATTATTTTAACTGCAAACAATTAGGAAAAGTTGTAAAGCTAAAGTCAATGTGTCTGTAGACATGACTGAATGACGAGTTGTTTATTTGCATATTGTAAAATATACAGGAATCAAAAACATAATCATAATAAAGTAAAGCCAGTGTTGTCTACTATAAAGTACGGTCGCCTGTTTGCAGGCCATTTTGCTTAAATGCCATGGAGACTAACCGCTTCTGCTCTGGTTGTTCACATACTTGGACGTCTCTAACTAGTTACCCTGCGAGACGCGTTTTCAGCAACACACTCGAGTTTGGTATAACAGAGCTGATGGACAGTCTTGTTTTTATTAGCCACTCTTCCCAGTGTTGACGTAAATTAACGGGAGACCAAAACTTTCCCAAACTGCTAATTATCACTGGATGTAAGCAGATTAAGCAGAATTTAACCTACTTTTCACACTTCAGAATGCCTTGCCGAAGAAAGAACTTATGATAATGTTACTGGTTCCACCATTATGGTTTGTTTGGGCCCAGAAAGAGTTTGTCATGCGTTATGTTCAACTTTTAGAACTTGATGCGTCACTGAAGCTCACTGGGGGCAGAAGCCAAGGCAGTAAAAAGCCACGCTTGGCAATAGCTTGGCAATCTATTCATATTGCCTGGTGCTCACATGGTTGAAGGACAATGGCACACTTATAAGTGCCTTTTCCTCAGAACACAGAGGTAGGTAAAGGAGGCTGTGTCAACTATCAAAAGGCCAAGGGTGTTTATTCAGTATGGGTACTGGTTTATTCTTGTGTTCTCTCGTGGCCATTTGATGACATTTGATGCCATCTTCCATTTTCAAAGTACAGTTCCAATACTCGGATATTCGCACTGATATAAGTACGGAGGACAGAGGGAAAAAAAAAACCCTGGATGTCATTCCTCCCTAGCTGCAGATATCAGCGATACATCAGTTGCACCTTTGCCAATAAGATCAATTCTGCGATTCACTGCAACCCAAAATTTGTCACTGGGAGGCAAGCTATCAAGTATGTTCCTGCCAAGAACACAAGTACCAGCTTGGTATTGAGAAACAATCCAGGTCCAGTACCTGATTAGGGAGTTTAAGACAGCATTGATCAAAGACCTTCCCTGCGTGGATCTCAAAGTCAAAGCCCAAAACTGCAACAACCAGGAAATCATCGGGCAGGGAACGGTCCCTTAGGAGGACCGCAGACGAGGAGGAGCCAGCTGCTTACAAGAAGCTCTCCGACCAATACAAACTCACTAGGCGAGCCACCAGTACACACCCGAGTCAGAATCTGAGGTGGCGTCCGGTTCAAATGACAGGAAATGTAATGTAATTAAAAAACAAAAAAAAAACATGCACACACAAATATGAACACAAAATTCAAAGGAAAAGAAAGTAAAATGAAAATTTGGCTGGCTGTCAAGTTTTCAAAGTTCGCCCTCCATGAGTCATCACTCCACATTCCGCTTTCATCACTTGCCCTTTGCTTGCTTCAGTATGACCTCACTAGTCCTCACCTGTCAGCATCTCCATCCCCCTGCTCCCCGCGACTGGCGAACCAAAAAATTCCCATGGATCGGCGTGTGCAGAGATACCAGAGCGAAGCATCAAAATGTGACCTTCACACTAGCAACACTGCCCCCTCCACTCACAGACGTGCGCCTCCATCCTCCACGCTTCACCCAATCAAATCCCTCCGCCGTGCTGGATCGGCCCAGGTGCAGACCGCAGACCATGAGCAATGCTCAATACCCCCACCCCCCCCATGCAGAGAAAAGCCCGCGGACACAGCAAACACTGCCTTTTGTTGGACCGGGGACACTCGTGGTTCTGTGCCGAGTGCTGCACTCATAAGAGACGAAAGCAGAAAAGGTCGCTTTCAAGCCCCGACACCAGCCGCTGAATGAGAACGAGCCACGGCTACAAAAGGCCGCCTGTCTCCCCCCACGGAGAAGGAGAGGGAAGCAGGCGGGCGTGAAAACATCAGCGCGGATCCTGCGACTTCAGCGGCCTGATCCGATGCAGCTGCAAGCCGCAGTTTGGCTGGGATGAACCAACCCTCAAACTGCATCTAACCGACATGCATTTCCAAACATGCGACTCCTTACGCTCAAACACATCTATGCATATGTGCCTAACAGAACAGAACAGAACATACAAAATCTGCTAATATACGTCGTCTTCTATAAAAAAATAAAATAAAAAAGTCAATCATCACAGGACAGAATTTAAACTCTCCACCTGTGAGAAGCCTTTACAGTCCGGCACGGTTTGTCAGCTGCCTATTGTCTCTCACACCCCCCCCCGAATTCACTCATTTCATCATCTGCAGGCCGTTGTCAGTCTGCAAATCAAAAAAAAAAAAAAAGTGTCTCCATTGCAACCCAAACAGAAAGGGGGGGGGGGTGTTCTTTAATGTTCTCTTTTAAAGGAACGCAGCCATGGCAGGATGCCATTTTCAAAAGCACCGTGTCATGCTCGAGTGGGACAGCACACTGCAGCCTTAAAGTCCTCCCTCAAAGCAGATAACTGCAGAACCACAGAAGCATCCAAATCACTCCTTCAAATGGGGGGGGGGGGTAGCCTCATATGGAACAAAAAAAAGCCAGTAAAACAGCTTCATCATTAAAAACAAGCGCTGAAAAACAACATCGGTACCTGTAGAAGAAGCAGTCACAGCAAACCAGAACCCCCATGCAGATGACCGTTTGGGCAGCAGGGGGCAGAATCTCACATACACCCCCTGCCTCCCCCCCTCCGTTCCTCTTCTTCTTGTTTAGTCTCCAGCGGCGGGTCATGCGGCAATCTTGGCTCAGAGCTACTGAGCCCCGTCTCCCAAGGAAGGCTTCCTTTGGTGGGATGCAGGTCGATCCAGCAGGCGGGACACGGGGCGGCGGGGCCCTTGGCGTGGCTAAGGGGCGAGTCGCGGAGGACGGCAGCAACAGGCAATAGGGAAGCAGTGGTGGCGGCCAAGGAGCAAACGCACAATGACTGCCTGTTCATGCGTCTGCAGCTTTTTCTTACGCCTGCCCTCCCTCCCTCTCTCTCTCTCTCTCTCTCTCTCAAAGTTCCCCCTCTGTCTCTCTCGAACCTCCCTCCTGCTGTTGGCTCCCCCCGGGGACGAAGATCAGGCTGGCAAATGAACGAGCAAAAGCTACGACGAGGCTGGACTCAGGGGTGAGAGTGAAGGAAGCGCATGAAATGCGCTCAGCAAGCCTCCCGCAGCTTGAAAGGGAAACATCCCTTCCCCTGGAGAAAAGGAGCGCGTGCCTTCTTCCCTCCTCCGGGGAGGGCCTTACCCCAAAAACACCTTAAGTTAAATTAGGATAAGTGGGCCAGAAATCTCCGATGCAGACACGACGCCTTCAAGAAACTAGGAGACTTGAGATAAAGATAATGAGGACAGTCAATTATGGCTACTGGCCTTGTTGAATGTATTACTTGCAAAATCTCCTGCTTGAGCATTTTTAGCACAGGAACAGAATTCCCTATATAAAAAGGCAAAGGGACAGACGTTGGGGAGGCATTAATTTAAGGACAGAAAACATCACCACATGGTTAAACTGGTGACCGAGCAGCATCCGAGCCAATAACCAGAGGTGGATAGTTCAGGTCCTAGAGTAAAAATCCAGACCAAGATTTTGTTTCAACCAACCAGCTGAGTTTTCTGCTATTATGACACTTATACTCAACTGGTTGGCTGAAACAAAATCTTGGTCTTGCTGTTACTCTCTGGACCTGAATTACCCACCTCTGCTAGTAGCTGCATCCAGCTTTACCGCTGCATCATCACAGCAGCTAGGATCACCAGAACCCTTCAGCAAGGTGAGGGGGGAGGGGGGGGTGAGTTCCCCAGGGACAGCCTCCTCTGTGCCAGACTGCTGGGGTGGGGGCCATGAGACACGTGCAGCTGGTGGTACGCACTGGGGGCCAGTACTGAAACTACACCCCGCCAGCACAATAACAACTACAGACCTCACAGTCAGACTGAACAGTACATGATCTCACAGCATCAGCCCACAAAGTTGCCTTTGGGAAAGAAACTGCGCGGGGAGCCAGTTAGCGCGCGGCAAACCAATCGCGTATAAAAAACATTTCAGGCTCTTTTTCTTGGCTGCTGTGTTCTAATGTTCTCACCTGTAGGCAAAACGTGTCACATTCATCCTCGCAGCTGTGCGCTAAGTGTATGCATGTAAGAGAACCTGTACAAGACAGAGGCTCAGAATCCATTATGAGCTCTGGAACAGGACATTTCATATCCTGGATGAACAAAGCCACTGAAAAGCAAACAGATCATCACGTAACATTTTAGCCTTGGGTGGTGAGATCTCAGTGCTCTGTGAGAGACGGGGATGCACGTAACTGGTACACAAGAACGTATTCACCTTTAAAAGCCAAACGTGCGACAGCAGCGCAAATGATATGACGAGAAAATACCGCATTTGCCTTAAAATTGCACGCATGGCATTTTAGGTAATTGCGCATTTGCGTACGTCACATGTATGCACCCCTGCTTAGACATCCTCATCTTGTCCACCAAGCCCGACTACCTAAAGGCTCAAATAAGCCAGATAACTTAGTCGTTTCAGACCCCAGGAGGGAAATCGCCCAACTTCTCATCGCAAGAATCATCTATTGACCATACAACTAACACACTGCAAGAGTAACAAGAGAGATTACACCTTTATATTATATATAGTGAACGGACTGTGTGTCCCTTCTAGAAGATGCTCGCTCCCACTCCCATCTTGGTACAGCTGGTAACAAAAGACTGCAGCTCCGGTTGGATCTACAGGTTTTCCCCCCCTTAAATCCCCCAAACAAGATAAACGAGTTTACGTCTCATTTACCCACCACAATCGGGCAATACAATAAATAACGCAAAGCAGTATTTGGATCGACGAACACACGACTTTTTTTGCCCAAATTTGCTGTGGTTCGAGGAGATACGGTTCTTGGCGCATGGCGCAAACTTTTAACGGGGGTGGTCAGAACTCCAAAGTAAGAGTTAAATCAATTGAAAAAAGACGCAGCGAGATCATTTAAAACAATTTGCACCACGTATTCGCGTCTCAATCACGAACGGAGTGGTGATTTTAGTTGTTATCTATACGAATATGGGGTCGGAAAACGCCAGCAATCACCCGCTCATCCGAATGTCCCGGGATGCGGCGGAGATGGTAAGATCGCGTGAGAGGAGCATAAATACGCGTCGACACGCTTTCGGTGCACAAATCAGCCCTTACAAATGTTTATTCCGTTTAGCCAAACAAAAAAGGCCAGGCGGGAAACCGCCCCCCCTTAAACCCCGTCACCCAACATTGCACACGATAATCTCTCCATCAGCGTAGCAGCAACCCATGGGAGATCTTACCTATTTAAGGTATAGGAACCGTTCCTCTTGAACCTCATGCCGGAAGATAGGAATCGGACGATGCACTCCAGAGTTCTTTAAAGAGGGGTTCGCTCCAGTCGCACGGAGAAAACGACTTTTAATAAATAAAGAAAGTGTAAGAACGATAAAAAACAGGCTTCCTATGACGAGTATTTGCCGTTCCCAGCAGGCAAGCAGCCTAAAGCACCAGCTTCCGCAGGGCTGGCTTTAAATGATCCGGGGGCCGGCAGTAGGTGTTGGATGTTGGATGTTATTTTTCCCCATTTAGCCCTACAGTGGGTGTTAAAAAAAAAAAAACCTTCAGGTTGTACCGGTTTAACCTCCGTGAAAGTGAGCGCGACAACCTGCTGCTTTCAACACATCCTGTTATCCTGTTATAAGATTAATAATCATTATCATATAATGATCTGGAAAACAGATGAGCTTAAGCCATTACCAAATAGGGATATTATCCTAAGCATATGCATTTGCATTGCATCCAAGTGTGTGAGTTTCAAGGCAGTTGAGAACTTTTTTCAAGATGTTTCGGTAATGAAAAAAAGCGTTACGACTGAACACGACGCGGCAGCCAGACGCTGCGACGCAACAGCAAAAGCAGACCAAAAATACAGATTCATAAATCCATCCGATTAATAGCAGTAAAAGACAGAACCACCGCCTTTCCTGTTAAACATGTCGGTTCTTAGAACTCCAAAGCTTCATAAGGGTACAGATTTAATCATGGGGGCGTCTGCGGTGTTGATGTTTATTGATGACATTACCATTGTTATCAAACTCATTTTAACAACTACTGATGGGGATGCGTGTTATTGTGTGGCGATCTATCATGCCGATGTCGTTATGAAACAAGCCCTAGTTACTTTATTCATATATATCCACAAGGTCCGGGTGTTTTTTTAATAATTATGTATCTCTTAGTTCTGTATTATTAGCGGCACATTCAAGTTTCACTCAGAACTGAAAACGGACGTAAATCACGTTGATGATAGAGAAAGCGGTTTGCTAACTTGTGCAGTATTTTTTCAGTTTCGCTGAAAACGGATTATCTTGTCACTACGTGCATTCTACCAATATTGCATATACCAATCATATTATTATGATGTTATAGTTTATTTGATGTTTGTTAATCTTAATATTTTATTCTGCTTAATTTGGATTTTTGTTTTGTGATATAACACCTATTTCGTGATAAACTGTTAACTGTATCTATCTCCGTGTCTGTCTATCTGTACAGTTGTAACTGAAGCAAATTCGCTTTGGGATCAAAATGTTTTTTCTGATTCTGCTTCTGATTCTCGTTACAGTTGAATGAGCACCGAAAGCAGCTCAAACGTTTCAAATAATCGAGTTTAACAAGGTGTGTCGTTTGAAAGGGAGCACGAAAAGGTGGACAAAAAAATCCCCCCCCCCCCCCGATGCAAATGAATGCATGCTATGTTTAAACGATTCAGTCATTCTTTAATTCTGTCTTGCATCCTGTTTCCCCAGCATTTTCAATTAATCAGTTTTGCTTTCATTTCATTTTACCGCAGAAGTTTGATAGAGCAGCACAAATGATTATTCTTAATAATACAAACATGGTACTTATGAGAGCCGGTCTGTCTGAATAACAGAATTACATTATAGTGACAATCATATTTCAGCGTCATGCCTATTTTCTGCCCATTACCATGATTAATGCACTTACAGTTTTGCTCTTATTACCCAAGACCCACATGGCCGTTCTGATTCGCCAGAGAGAAGCAATGCCCACCTCAGTCGGTCCAATGTCCACCCTTCTCACAAAGCAGGAGGGGTGTGGTTGACTCCACCCAGCCATTGCCTGGTATAAAAGCAGAAAGCTGCAATATTTAGCCTGCTAAGGCCACAGCCAAGAAGCAGTCATGGGGCCTCATTAGGGCGTCTCTCATCGGTTTGGCTGCTCACAGTACATTTTGTCCACCCTGCAATAGTAATTCTAATTACTCCATCTCCTACTGTCCCTCTTGGCTTGCCGTCTTGTTTACAGGCGCATATATTTATTTGGGTACTTCACAAAATCATCAAATCAGATAACACTGGTATGAGAGCAGTTCTGATCAGAATGACTCACAAAGACAGACCTGTCTTCTAGACAAGACTTCAGCGATGGGGCTGATGGCGAGTTTCCCACCTGCACTGACTGCTGGGGGGGGGGGGTTATGACACACCTGCCATTTGCTGAGGTGGGATGTCTTTCTATGCACTATGCCCAAGCCAAGATGTCAACAGATGCCAAAGACGCTGAGGTCCTACACTGTTGCCCGACATGGCAGCAGAGTCTCAGGGTGCCACAGACGTGTGAAGAGGGACCAGCTCACCCCTGGATGCATCCCGGGAACGCAGACGTGCTGTCCGGGAGGAATGTTAGGGAGGGAGGGAGGGAGGGAGGGTCAATCAAAGCCCAAAACATAACAATCAACCGGACGACCTGCCCAAGGTCGCCACACGGGCTCCGGCCGCGCAAAACAATTGATCGCATTTTCACAAGTGACTGGGACTGCGGCTCTGCAGCTAAAGATGGACACTTTTTACTGCACTGCCTCAGAACCGCTCTGACTTCAGATTGTGTTTCCAGTGAAAAACCCGTCTGGTTGCGGTTGGGCAATTTGACAACCGATAGCCCCAAACGGCACAGCAAGCTGACGTTTAAAATCCAACTATCTCCTCCCTTTCACCATTTTAAGGGGATAAAGCAGGGAAGATAAACGTGCCGTCCTCCCCAAAGAGCTCAAGGGCAGAATCATCGGAGCCGCCTGGCATTTCCTAACTCCCGACCTGCTTCTTCCTTGAGAAGAGCAGAGGCTCCTTCACACCACGATGTACGGCAGCCCCTGGGCACGCCAAGGACCAGGGGAGGGCAAAAAGGCAGCCTGTGAGAGATACAAAGCAGAATTATGCTTGACAGGCCATTGAATCTAACGAGGTAGTATGTTCAGCCCGTGACTGGCTGGGTCATCCAGGGAGCGAACTGGGGGGGCTCAGCAGCTAAAGAGAAGCATGTATTTATTACTGCCCCCCCAGTCAGTCTCCTCCACAGCTCTTGCTCTCTTGCCAGGAGATGTAGGAGGCAACTGGGACGGAAATTCTCCCCTCCAACAACCCCGTAAAAAAATAATATTTTTTTCTCTGTAGGCTACTGACAGAAATAGGCAAGAATGACTGTTAATTATAACCCATTGTGACTATGTAATGCTTAGTCCCTGTCCTGGGTTGGACAAAACCTGAGAGTAAATGTGCGGTAAATGCTGCCCTGGATCGGTTCCTTTTCTCCTAGAATTCCTCGTCCTCCTGCACGAAAACGACGTCCCCGCCTCGCCTCCGCCGCTTCCTGCCGGCTGACCCGCCTCATCCAGTCAGGCCCACTGGTTTGGGACTGGGGCGCTCGGTGTAAACAATTCAAAATCAACTGATAGTCAACAATAACACACTAATTACCCAGACTGGCTTTTCCTGTTACACAGCCCAAAACCACTGTCTCTATGGGCATAGTGGAAAAACACATTAGGGACTATTTTTAGGTCTGGGGACACACCCTCTACACTGATCTCATTTACCCACCATTCCCTGCAGCGACTAACTGCTTTACCGCTACACAATTTGAACCCCCACGACGAGAGCACATTCTTGCAGTCGCCCCCCCCTCAAACAATTTCTTCACTAATGAGTTTGATTAGCCTGATTTTGGCCACCCACGGGGTTCCCGTACACAGGGTTACACTTACTTTGGACGCAAGTTAGGCCTGGATCTCTTCACTTTTGTGGAGTCCCTGATCTGGAGCAGGTAGTTAGTCTGACATTCATTCCCCTGGAATATCCATCCCTTTCGCCCCCATTTTACTGCTTAACCTTCAGGGTAGTTTCCGTTTGCTCACCAACACAGCCTTTTAGCACTCTATAAAGCTGACCCTTCAGCACATGCTGAGCATCTTAACTTGGGA
>JAABNY020000019.1:5409992-5428738 GCA_015164015.2 Brevimyrus niger
CCTGTCCAGGGTTGTTCCCTGCCTCGTGCCCGTTGCTTCCGGGATAGGCTCCAGACCCCCCGCGACCCAGTAGGATACGTGGTTTGGAAAATGGATGGATGGATATTAAAATTAACCAAATAATTTCTTGCACCTACAGTCATCTGTGTCGAGTCCCTACTGAACATTGATGCAGGCTGAGGTGACCTCAGTGGTTAAACCCTTAAGGACCAATACGGCCATAAGTTCAGGTGACTCAAGTGCACTATAAGTGGCACGGTAACGTTTTCTGCCATGACGTGCGTTCCTGCCCACCATGATACCCTCTTGCCGACACATTCCGGCGTTAAACTTCACCCATTCAAAGCACAAACATCCTTTTTCAACATCCTTCTTCATCATTTACAGTGGAGTGTACATCAGTCAATTATGAAAGAGCATGCCAACCGTCTGAGACGACGTACAATAAATAATGATAACCGATGTAAACTGTACAACTGTACTTCCCACACGTTTATAGGCAGGGATACGTTGGCCAGCTATGGGCCCCTGGGGGGAGAGGTGGAGGGGGGGGATTTTAACTGGGGCCAGCAAGGTCATTTCCTGAAACGTATCCTGCTATTGATCTGTAGCCTCTGACTGATATGACTGTATCTGCCCCAGCAGCAGGACGGACAGCCCAGATCAGCTAATTCCGAGTGGTGACCTTATTGAAGGGGAGACTCAGTTTCATCCGCCGGAGTCCCGTTGCGATCCACACATCCGGCCGTCCTCTGCATCAGCGTCCTTTTTAAGATCCGCTCTCTTCCTCCTCTGAAACCGGCCGCCAGAATAGCGCTTGTTTCAGACCCTGGGAAAAATGAGTCACCCTAGCTGTTCTTCGCCTGTTAAGAAACATGTGCATGTATATTACGAAATCCAGAGATGAAAAATATTACCCGGAGATGCTATGAGTCATAACACGTTTGGCGGGGTTCAACAGATAATAAATTCTAAACGTTGGCCTTAGAAAGAGAACACCAGTGTCATCTGTCAGGAAGGTTGATGTCATTCTGATCTATGAGTCTCCATCATTCGTTATTCATTACAGCCTTCAAACTCAGAAAAATAAGATCACTTAGGAATATCTGCATGCCCTATTAGGTTTCTCTGAATTTTACCGAATCCCCAAGGATGTAATGATGTGTTAGCTGTCTGATTTCAATGACCTACTCCTGAAAGAACATGCCTTGATTGCTAGTTAATTTGACCTTTTTATTGATGCACCAGGTGCACCAGGTCTTTTAAAGATTTTAAACTGCATCTTTAGGCTTGAAGAGCTCTATGGGGTATAGCCTGGCCTCTTCAGGTGAACAGCAGCACAGACGGGATTGGTCTTGTGATCTGTTACTAGCAAGTCGCTACCCTTCTTGTTCTGGATGTTTCAGGCACAGTCCCTCATTTTTATATGACTGCTCTGCCTTACTCCCCCCTAAATTTCTAGTTTTATTGCATAGGAACAATGCTATGCAATGATGTTTTTTTTATGCTGCAATCCCTTTAGCTTTCTAACCAGTACCGTAATCCTTGTTCTGTCAGACATGCATATATATATATATTTTATGAAGTAGTCATAATGCATATAAAACTACACTGTTTTCCAGGATTCATACCTACCTGGATGAGGTCAGGAAATACTGGAACAAACTTTTATTATTTATTAATGCTTTTCCCGAGCTGTCTGTGCATAATCTTGGAGGTGATTTGTCATAAAAATCCATTAATTCATATTCCTAAATCACTGCGCCAGTGCAGAAGTCTTTCCAAAAAAAGTCAAGGTAGGATATGCAGTGGGTCCAGAAATAAAGTCATGTCTTAAGTCATGAAAGACCCCCGAAGGGGGGCCAAGGTGACGTTTTTTCAAGGGGCCCAGAATTTCTAGCTCCGGCCTTGGACAGAATGTACCGTTCATGTCCACACTGCATGCATGGTCTCAGAGATACATATTCACTAAAACCACATGATTTTTGGTCATGCGAGGAAACCAGTGCACCCAGTGAAACCCACAATAATGCAGGAAGAGTACACTGGGAGACCCGGGAAGGGAAAAGCAGCCCTGTTGCTGTGAGGCTCCCAAGCTAAACTATATTACAGCATTTGTGTGAAACTAAGAACATTTGCTCACATACTTTCTGGCCTCTTTGTTCATGAAAAACATGTAGATATAATTTATATCGAAAAATAACATAATTCAACTGGCGACAGTGACTCTGAAATATGTCATAATCTTTCAGTTCATATTTTACAGGTATTTTATTACATGCGCGGGATTAAAGCATTTGGATCTAAGTCCATATGCTTGTGCAATATTCTGTAAATGGACTTACTGATTACGGCGTAGGAAGCTGTCAGTGTGAGGAATCTGCCTTAGCACAACTCACATCATTTATTCATAGACACTGGCTGCTTTTCATAAAAAACCATTAAAGAACATTAAAACGGAGACATCTCCCATTAATCACATGAATAATGAATGCAAGGTTGGGGTAGCCTTCCATTTTTGCTTTCGTTTAAAAAAAAAGAAAAGGTAAAAAAACAGTAGACATGGAAAAATTAATCTAATCCCAGTATGAGTCTGAGGCAGGCCGGCACCGGGGAGCTGAGGGACCCCAGGTCGATGAGGACACACGATGGCTGGTCGTGAAGAAGGAGGCAAAGCCTGCTTTGCAGGAAGAGGAGTGAAATACCTTTTCTTCACATGTTCCCTTTCCCCATCTGGACAACGGCTTCAATGGAGGGCCAACATTTTCCAGCATGAAGCTACTGAAATGCCAGATTCATAAACGAGTGCCCATTTGTAGCTGTGTGACACTGGGGCACCGGAGGATGGACAACAAAACTCAAAGTAATATTTGCAGATGTTTCTATAATAGAAACAATGAATGAATTATCAGTCTTTTGGCGATTTACTGAAATTGGCCATTGGAGAATGACTGATTTCGTAATCTGCCTATTTTTTTCCTGGCAAAGTGAGATTTTCCACAGACAGCATAAATTTAAGGTGTAATTATTTTATGAACAAAATCAAAGTCATAGCCTTTGTCGAATATTTCACCTCTAGAATATTTGCAAATGAAAAAACTTCATGAATTGGCATAACTTGTATAGCCTCGGGTAAGTTTGCAAATTACTAATGGAAAAAGCCACATTTGGTCCTGTGTATGATGTACAACCGGAACTGTAGACGCTCAGAACTGTCAACTTAGATACATCCACCGACCAAAGAGGAATACAGCAGCATCTGCAGCCCTACAAGGTCATTGGGCTGTGGTTTGCAGAGAACATTTCTGCTCAAAAAATACTCTCCAGATATGCATTTATATGCTATTAAAGTTAGATGGGGGAGCCAGCTAGACCGTAAGAATTCTTGGCTTTGTTGCGATTCTGCAGCACCGTTTTCTTAGCTGCAGAAGAAACGTTAGCACGTTAGCACGTTAGCGGTCACGGTAGCCGCCCCCCATCCGACCCAGGGTGCCGGAGCCACTCACATGCAGTAAATGCTGCAGACCTTGGGGTTATTGGATCTGCGTTAATAGCTGTCCTGTTGAGGTAATGCAGCCTCCCAGCCTGGGCCCAAGTCAGAGCATCAGAGAACCGGGCGTCAGCAAGCCAGCTGCTGGCGTCGACACTCCGTCCGCATCCATCCAGACGTCCCTCAGGGTGCCCTGATGGACCGAGTGCTGACCTTAGCTCTGCTACATGGGCTTCATGCTACGCAGGGAGGGTGTATATACAAGCGACCCGCTACTTCACATGCGTTTCGGAAAAATCTAAAACTTTCAGTGATCAGATTTCAAGAATTAATGGAGAGAGACTAAATAAAATAAAACAGTACCGAGTGAGGCTAAATTAAATGCCTACACTTTTGCAAAGCTACCAATAGGTGGCAATGTTAAATTGTTCATGTCAATACCCTGTAGCCCAGTCACGCATCTGAGATTTCATTCAGATGGAGCCATTGATTTTCATAATCAGTTGTTAACGCAGTTCATAATAATGTCATTTATTATCCACAAATAAACACAAAAAAGCTGCACAAATCCAAGCCGTGCCAAAACAAGCTTATAATCTGCTTCCCAAATAGTACGAGGTTAACGTGCCGCATTAGGACCGGACTGTCTCTACTGCTTCTCTGCTTCTGAAGAGTCACCTTCTGGGCGTTAGCTCGAATCCCCCATTGTCTGCTTTCCCAGTGGTTGAGACTCATCTGGTTGAATTCTCACCTCGAAGCCTTATTACTCCAAGGTGATAGGTGAGGGCGAACAAAATTAGTTGCATGATCGTAGTGGTCTCATGGTTCAGGGTTAACAATTAGTAATTAGCAATGAACAAGGAAGATGAGTGTGGTTGTGTGTGATGGGACTGTGAAGGAAGGGGAGGAGATATTTGTCTGGTGCACAGGACAAATTCATGCTCGCAGGACAGTAGATGGTGACTGTCTTGGCCGGGACTTTTATACCTTGAAATAAATTTGGATGCATAAATATTAGCCTTCTTGTTTGCCCTTAAGACATTCTTCCTTCATGAGGTCAGACAGTGGCCACACACAGACCATGACGATGCAATTTTGTTTTCATGGTTACCTGCAGCTGCAGACTGCCTGTTTAAGGGAAACTCCGGCGATTCCAACGCAGTCAGCAGTTGTGTGGCTGAAATAAAAACATCTGTCGTGCAGGGAAGCAGACATGAACTCCTGTTACCTGCCCAGGAAGTTTCCAAATGTACCAACGTGTGGAAGAAAGTGAAAACATCCATTTACATGAGTTTAGCCTGGAAGGAGTATTTGTTACTCTTGCTAGCTTGTGGTGGCCTGGTTTGGATGTGCACTTGTAATTGAAAGACTGCTGGCTTGAATCCCTGACCAGCAAAGTACCACTATGGTACTCTGAGTAAGGTACCAAACTTTGCTCCCCAGCTGCTGAATTAGCTGCCCCCCTGCTGTGACATATGGGTTCTATTTCATGGACATGTTTTGTTGTTGTGCTAAGGTGTGGCAACAGTGACGACTAATCGCTTCCCCTTCTCTAGTGAGGAACATAGTGCTGTTATTGCACCATAAGTTCTATAGGTGAGGTCATAGTCCTGTTAGCGAGCCACTGCCATTGTCCACATGCTCCTGCTCACAGACATGGAATACAGCCGCCCCGTAACCATACCTGTCACACCCTTACTTTTTAGTGCACAGGATGGTCCTGGGTTTCAAATGAAATGCTGGATTAAACCCGCATGTCATTTCAAAATCACCGATATTGTGATGTGCATGGAAGTATGGGGAACTTTGTAGTTTTAGAAGATCCCCTAGAGCGATATTAAAGCTACATCGTGCAATTAGGTATCAAAAAATCACCCGGTCCAGTTACATATTAAATAAATGGTTTACATTGAAGGTGCTATCAAACTTTCCCATCTTACCCTTTGTCTTCCTTAATGTATTTACAGACAATGACATGCTCTAAATACACACACCGGTCGAACACCTTTCCAGGCATGCGTTACCGTTTTGCAGTTTTGCAGAGAAGAATTTCAATGGAGAAAAAAAAATCCATTCTTTCATTTTCCCTTTTCCACTTATTCAGCACGGGGACAGAGTCTATAGGGCGGGGGCCACCCTGGGTGGGGTGATGGGCTATGATGGTCGCACACATGCTTTCTCACACTATGGTCTGTTCGAAAGTGATTTACCTAATAACATGATTTTGGAAACCGGAGCCCGTCGAAGAAACACATGAAAACACATTCGGAACTTGCGAACTCCATACTCTCAGAGTTTGGGATGGCGCTCAAACCCTCAGCCCAGGAGACTCGAGGCTACATTGTACAGTAAGCATTGACCCATTGTGATGCTCGGAAACATCGTAGTGGGTAAGTATTTGCTTTGTTTTTTGATAAGCAGCAAAAAAATAATTTAGCTAAGACAAATAGCATCACACAGCCTATATATATGAAACAGAAGTTCATTTTAGTTTTGTCTCTATATGGTAGAATTGTAAATTGATCTCTGTTAGACTCACTAACAAGACACATGTGAAACACGTACTCAAGACACATATGAAACGACAGTATTTTCCAGGAGTCATACCTTATTGCCCGCCTGGATGGTACATATACAATACAATTACAGTAATAGCCCCACATGGATGAAGATGGCCTCTTTCCATCCAGAATATTCATCAGAATTTAACACAGATTAACAATAAGAGAAGTAGATTATAATCTGAATTAGGGTTAACCTGAGCCAGTGTGGGCAGCTGGAGACATACTAATCAACTGTAATCCTCTCCATCCTATCTTTAGAGAACAGATTTCCACACCTTCTCTGAGTCCAGTATAGTGCACACTTAACATTTGGTACCTTATGCACATGTATTACACACTTATACACTCTTCACATTCTGACCTGCATAGTTTAGCTGACATACTTGGTCAGATGGATATCTTCACAGGTAAACGCCCAGAGCTGTGCCTTGGGATTTGAGCCGACAACATTCAAGCTACAAGCTCACACTTTGACTGCCGCGCTCCCTGCAGACACACACTAACAGCGCTCACTTACACAACTCGTCTTTCAAGGTGGTGACGCGCGTGTCTTCTCCTCCAGTCCACTGGTACAATGCTGGTCTCCTGCGCTTATGAAGCACGTCGTTTCATTCTTACAATTAAGTTCCTGTTCGTGAAGAGCAGGACATCCCTCACGTTAGGGCCCATTCAGACGAAACCAATGTTACCGTAGCCAATCTACCGCAACACTGCTATCTATGTTCAGCTGATACAAGAACTCGACCATGAACCACATCTATTAATACAGTGGGTCAGCAGTCAATTGCGTTCACTGTCTGCTGATGTGAATAGTTGTCTTATTAAGTTCTTACTTTGTTTGTCAGATGTTTTGTGGCTCTTGCACCAGTAATTGTGCATTCTTAGGAAGCTCAGTCTAATTTCACTTTTGCTCGGCTGCACTTTGGACAAGCATCTACTAAATAAAGTGAATGTAAAGCACTTAAAATATATTATAATATATATACATACCAGAGAACCTTCTTCAATTGTGAAGTAATGAAACTGATCAGTTCCAGAGGCTGAAATAAACCCATTTTACTACATTTATAAGAGTGGGAGAACACAGTGTTTTCCAGTACATGACATCATGCCACAGAAATGAAGTTTGGCGGTAAATTTGCTCATGAGAAGCAAATGCTCATGAGAAACAGCCCCTTGACCACAGGGGATTAAGGAAGTGTTACATAAGAGGAGTGTTGCTGTTGGCTCTATCTGAAGGGCTTCTGGAATGACTTCTCCCACCATAGCAAGAGGGCCTCAGTGGACTCTAACTACCAGCAAGTTTATGGGGTAGAGAAAGAAAAACTGAGGAAACAGAAGAAATGTAATTACTCCCAAAAATGGCATAGCTAGAGTTTCGGCTACCCTGACACTTCTCTAAAGGTTTGACCTCCTATTACTCACTGTGATATTTATAGGACCCCTTTGCCATCCCTTCGCCTCGCCTCTCTTTTAGAAGACCAGACAATGGCAGTAGGAGACAAAGCCAGGCAATGGTAAGAGAAGACGATTGTTCTCAATGGTTCTGAAGTTCCAAATGTACTGTACGCATCATCATTTATTTTGTACCACAGAAAATGAAAGGCAAGAAAGTCGCCCGCTGTTTTTTTACATTAAAATTCAGGGGAGGCTGTGAGTATTGACAGCTATTAGTTCCTTAAAATAAGATTTTGTACCAAGAAAGGGAGCCAATTCTCTCCTGTCTCCAGTAACTCATTGCCACTCATCGTTTATCACCTCCCTGGGAAAGCAATGAAGTCCCAAAAAAGACAGAAGGCTGTGCACCAATACCCTCCAGTCTCTAGCTGTGTCCTGGTCAATCCACCCACATAGACATGGATTACTGCCATGGCAGACTGGGAGTGAGTCCAGGGTGAGGGGGAACTGGTGTGTTTGTGTCACAGATTTAGTGTGATGTCATATTACTCTTTTGAGAATTTCAAAGGAGGTTAAACTGTGGCTCCCTGGGCTAAGCCTCTCTTCCTGTGATGAGAAGGTTGCTGCTTCATGTCTAGCTTCAGCAGAATAATTACGTGGTTGTGGGCCCATGAGCAACAAAGACACAGGTGAGGTAAGTGCTGCCTTTCTCACAAAAGACTGCTGAAGGACACTCTAGTGCAAAAAATATTCAATGACACAGCAAGCAGAACATTTGCTTCTGGGAATGGAGCAAACTGACAGGGTGTTTCCACTCAGAGATGATGAACTTTGACCTGCAAATCTGCTGCAGCGTGAGCTGACCCCCCCAAACTCACAGAACTGCAATGGAGGAAGATGCGTATATTATTTGCGTTGTTATGACAAGAAAGTCTTTAATAAACTGGAAGAACGCATATGGGCTGCTAGGAAAATAGCGCAACATGTAACTCTTGATACCATTAATGTGTACATGCGTACCAGTTATGTCAGTTGGCGTTTATGATACCCCACTAGCTAGCATGCTTCTCACATATTTTGCCATACAGTATTTTTAAAAGCACCACAATTCATCAGCTTACAGAAAATACCCCGTTACATCATATCATCCAGTCACTCCCATTTTCGCTCAACTGACCATAAGGGTTTGTAATCTGAGGTGAATACACATTGGCCTACAACGGACGGTATTTAAGGAAATAGGTCTATTTTTATGCTTTTTTATTTATTGAGAAGCCGATGCTCTGTCATGCCGTGGCCAGTCTGAACCGTGTATTATGGTGTGAGCTGCTGCTATCCATATTCATTAGTGTAGTGAAAAAGTGAGATTACCCATTCTCTAAACCTCACAACTGTTTTTGGATGCAGTTTCACAGTTGTGAAAATACAGAAAGTAAGTTCCAAAAGAGACTTAAGATTCCAAAGTTTTGTAACAAGCAGACGCAGGACTGTGTTACGCCGGTTCAAAAGCACATGTAGTGTGAAATGTTTCTGCAGCATTTAAAGATTAAAAACGCAACAAACATTTGTCTTTTCTGTTTGTATTTTTGTTTCATTTTCACAAAACAGGTACAACGGGAGGAAAAAAAAGCCTTTCAATAGAACCTGAGGTATTTTTGCGTCAAGCAGCCTAATGTGAATATTCTCTTAGAAAGTTTCCTAAATTCATTCATTTGTAGATATGTTGCTATTTACAACAAGATAATAATAATAAACATCAATGATAACAAATGTAATAACCAGGACTGCCTGCATCTTGTCATAATGTACGTTTTAAATAATAATAATAATAATAATAATAATAATAATAATAATAATTTTTAAAATAAAGAAGAAAGAAAAAATGTCTCACACATGGAAAAAACAAAACAGTCTATCCAGGTCTGAACTTACAGCAGCACAAGGAGAAGGTCTAATGTCAGTATTCAGAATGTCATCTGAAACCCCATAAAAACGAAAAAAATAAAGAAAGAACTCACTGGAAGGAGAGAAAAATCTTTTGCTTTTGCACTATAAAACTTTCCCTCGTGTCTTTACTTTTGGACTGAGTGAAAAGAGGAAGTAAAGACAAAGAAAGAATACCAGAGAGCGAAAGAGAGAGAGATTGGGAAACATCATGCTAAAATACCCAGAATACCCGGGGGCAGGCTTGGTTTCGAGAAAATCTCATAGAATCGCAGGTGCCAGTAGCTTCTTTGTTTGGGCGTCACACTAGAATGTCCAGCCCAGGACATGCACTATGGCTCATCTGCCCACCTTCAGCTAAATTAAATCACTTTGGATTGTGGGAGAGAAATCAGTGCAGGTGGGATTATCCCTGCAGACATATTTGCCACAGTTTGTGGGCCATCTAAAAACAGGTCAAGCGTCCAGGTCGAACTCCATTCTCTCTTTCTCAAAAATGTTCACTCTCTCCTGCCATATTTTAAATAAATACTATCCATAAATACAACGCAGAACAAAGAAGTACAAAGTAATTTTATATTCTCTCCATCATCTATTGGTGATTTTCTGTAAACACAACGCTCAAATGGATTCACTGCATGTTGCCATCTTTGACCTGATTACCAGGCTTTCAAGTTGATCTATAGAACCTTCTAGAAGACCCTGGATTTTGGGGTTAAAATCTGAAGAAAAAAGAAAAAAAAAAAAAAAAACGTGACTGCAGAGGGTCTGCTGCCAGTAGTACCTCGCGAGGGGGGGGGGGGATCATGCTGTCTTTGGAACATCAGGATGCTGTGATTCCTGCCCCCCCTCCCCCCCCTCCCATCTTCGCTTGTCAGAACAGGAACAAAATATGTCCATCTTCCAATAAATCCCTAAGATCTCAGTCTCCCTCACGAACAAGGAGGGAAAAAAGAGAACCTTGTATTGCTTGATATTTCTGTATGTGTGTGTGGTTATGTGTATGTGAGCACGTGAGATTTTCATAAATACAACACAGTAAAATGTAAAGAAAAGTCCACAAACACTATAATTTCTCATTGCCAGAATGAACAGATACAATAAATAAAACATGAGGAAAATATTGCCCATTAAAACTGCAATAAAACTCTTTATGCTTAGTACTGTGTGTACATATCTTTCCTCCGTCAGTCACCGGCCGCTCTGAGCATGCTCAGTATACACCTGGGTAGTTGCAGCTAAGAGGATCACGGAACATTGGTGTGCTGCCCGGCTGAGTCACAGGGGGCGCCACCTCCCAGCCGTGTCACTGACTGTTAACACTGTAGGGAGCAGGGAAGGGTGAGGGGCTGTCGAGTGTCTTAACCACCCTTCCAACGGAGGCACACGGCGCCGCGGCGCTTGGCACAGTTCAGCTGGCCACTCCTTCACACGCCGATCGGCAAAAATGTGCCACTAGGAGGCACTGTCCCCCTCGATCCTTCATTTCTACCTCAGGGAGCACCGGCGCGGATGTCGTCAGGATGAGATTAGCCTGGAGGCTTTAACTGCCCCGTGCAGCGGTTTGCCCCCTTGTGGTGTATTTGTGCTAGGGATTTCAGCAGGCATGTCGCCTGCAATCCTCACCCCACCACCAAAGGTCCAGGAGCACGTACAGATGGAGGGCTCTGCGGGACGTCTGCCTCGCAGAATCAGTCACAAACGCAAACCGACAAAAAATAGATCCGTGTTATAAATTAACCACCCAGTCCCCCAAAGTTCCCCAAAAGGTCCACAGCTTTGTGGTGGAGGGGCAGCCCAGTGCGTAGACCTGAGGGTCAGGACACCTCGATGATCTCCATGCTGCCGGAGAAGCTGGACTGCTTGCCGATCTTGCCGAGCTCTTCGCGGGAACGTGTCTCCGCCATGCCCTCCTCGAACTCCATCTGACAGCTTCGCCGCTTGAACTGTTTGTCAGCGGAGGAGGGGCCGGTGGGCGGGGCCTCCTCGTGCCAGCTGCCCCGCCCATCCCGAGCCTCGGGGGGCTTCTCCCGCAGGCGCACTGCCTCGCAACTGGTAGCTAGACCGCCGCAGCCGAACGCCACGTAGGGGGCTCCTCCGAAGCGCATGCCGGCGGAACCTCCGGCTGAGGGGTCCGCACCGAAGAACCAAGGTCCGTCACCCGTGGGCGTGTCGGGCGTGGTGGCCTGCGCCGGCTCTCTGTGCTTGGTCCACGCTGCATTGGAGCCCGCAGCCGGCAGGCTGAGGAGCAGAGAGGCCTTCAGATTCTCGTCCAGGCTGGGGCTCTTGTGCGCGGCCATGCCGCGGCCGAAGCCTAGGCTGAGCGTGCGGGCCGGCGAGCTGCCACCGGTGGGCTTCCCCCTCCGCCGCTGCCTGGGCCGGGACTCGCCGCCCACGGGCGATTCGGCCGAACCTGGGCTATCCCCAACCGGGGAGAACTGGCACACACCATTGGTGGTCCCAGGGCTGTCCAGCTTGCATAGCTTGGGGACGTCCTCGGAGTCCACAGGGGTGACGGCAAGTGAGGGGGGGCGCTGGGGACCGGAGCTGGGGGAATAAACGGACTTGATGTCCAGAGAGAAGGAGCGTTTAAGGCGATTCGTGTCCAGGATGCGCTCAGCCGACAGGTGGAGCCCATTGAAGCCCTGCTGCAGGGATGCGGGGGAGGCCACCTTGGACTCCACCTCGGGAGTCTCCAGCTTCTTCTCCAAAGGTCCGGACTCAGGGCCTGGGAACGCGCAGTAAGCCTCCCCATTCCTAGACTCACGCTCCTCCTCTGGACTGTCAGCTAATGCCTTGCCAGGACCTGAAGAAAGAGCCTTCAGCAACTTCAAGCCCTTTTCAAACTCGAGCAGCTGACCCAGGAAGTTGAAGTTGGGTGAAATGGATGGTCTGCGGTCTTTCACAAACCTAGGAAGGCATACGGACACAGGCGTAATCAGACTTATGCGTCATGTCACATGAGTGGATGACAAAGATTAAAATGCATGCAGAGTTCGGAGGCGGAACCACAAAAAAAAAAAGATTGGTTCAGAGATACACCCAATCAGACTGTAGAGGAGGCGGGTCCAAGAATGTATGGAAGGTGGGGACCAAGACACCTGATTTATAGGTCTTGCCAATAGTTTCTTGGACCCACCTCCAGTACATTCTGATTGGTTATCTCTTTGAGCCAATCATTTTTCTTTCTGCCCTCAGAATATTTTTGCACAAGTAAAACTCCCATGACCAGCATTTCCTGTTCAATATGGAACAGCAAGGAGCTCATATATTTAGCAATCTTTCATGCGTTTAATATGTGGGCTTACCTGTAGGCATCATCTGATGACAGGCCCATGGTCTTCATGATGTACGCGATGGCGATGGTGGCTGACCTGGAGATCCCCGCAAGACAGTGAACGATGACTCGGCAGTTGGACACCTTGGCTTTGTCTACAAAGGTATAGGAGCCAAATAAAAAAGGATTCAACATGAAGCATAAGAAGATATGGGCAAGAAACTCTAAAAAAAAATCCACGAGAAGTTCGTTGGCCCCCTCGTAGGCACCCGCACGCCCCCGCACGCCCCTCTCACCAATAAAATCATTGGTCTTGTCCAACCAGGGCAGCAGCTTCTCACAATAGTTGTCATTGACAGGGATGCGCATGAAATGGCTCTCGCAGATGAAGTCTGGCTTGGGGCAGGTGTTGCTGGCATTCAGCACATACGTGATTCCATTCTGGGCCATCAGGTCCTGAGGTCAAACAGATGAAATCAAGTCTATTAGTACCTGTATTCATGGGTCAAAGGTGGCAATAAACTGTTTTGGAGAAGGTCGCCTCAAAACCTGAAATTATAGCCCTGAAGCGACCTTCTCCCTTATGAGTAACACCAGCATAATGATGGTTGGTTCCTCCAGCAGATTCAATGACAGGAACTAGGGGTAGGGGAAGCAATCAGATATGGTTCGGAAAGCAATCGGCATCACCTTGACATGACATGCCCTACCAAGCCAACCATGCTTAAAAGGAGATGTCTGCACGGTTCATTTGCATTCCAGAATGATGTCATGGAATTTTACAAATAAAAAGGGATCCTTGTCGCTCCGGCTGCAGAGATACATTTCACCGTCTGGCCTAAACACAGCATTATTTACAGTCCGGATAAACAGCTTTAAATGCTGCTGCGGTCACAGCATTCGCCACGGCGAATTCCTGACAAAAGAAATCCAATTTCCTCTGACAGTCTGATGCAAAACAGACAGAGGAAGAGCCGTCTGGGGAACAGGCAGACACCCACATTGCCCTGTATCGCCGTGTCTTCGTTAAATTCGGCTTGGGGGGTGGGGTGGGGGGGAGGGGTGCGTCAGTCTGATTTAGCAGTGATAGTCAAGGCAGATCCAACGTGTAATTAGCGACATGCCGTATGAAAGTTCAAAGGGGGGGGAGGTGGGTATATAAAAACCTGAGGGGAAGCAGGGTGACTGGCGAGGACCCAGAGCCGGCTGGCTTGCACGCTGCCTGCGCCGTGGTGCTCCTTCAGGCTTTTATAGCATGCCCACCTATTAAACAACCCTGTCATATTTTCCACACTCACACCCACCGGGCAACTGATTATACCCTTTCCAAGAAGATATGCGGAGGAGAGCGCTGACTGGGAGCCGGGAGCAGCCTGCTTCCAGATGCCCAGAGCTAACCCTAACGCACACATAGAGTGGTGGTGTGCAGTTGGCGTTTCGCAAATCTGCCCCGTCACCTTAATTTGCCACATGGGTGAATGTGCCAGACCTCTGGCAAGGTAAGGACCCCCCCCCCCCGGTTTGTGCCCGGCTCACCTTGTTGAGGACGTCCTTCTGGGAGCCCAGGTAGAGGTGCGGAAGGATGCGGGTGGGCCCCACGTTGGCCACCGGCAGGCAGGGCTGCGAGAGGCTCATGGGCAGGATGCCCGCTGGCTTTCCCTCGCAGAGACCGGGGAAGCAGGAGGAGAAGGCTGCGAACCCCCCTGCCAAGAAATGACACACAAACAAGCCGCGTGTAAGTCAGGGCAGAGATTAGGTGTGCAGAAATGACGGCGGGATGATGCTCGGGGCTGACGGCCAGCCAATCAAAGAGCTTCCATAACCGTGTCTGCTACAATGCTTGGGAAACCAAAGGAGCACATCATTTGCTCCCAGACAGAAGGACAAACCCTGGGGAGGCCCAAACATACCCCAGAGGGGACAGTGGGGGGAGCACACCCAGATCCAGCTGCCGCAACTCTCCAGCGCCCCCCTCTTCTTTGCAAACTTAAATCCTGCTTGCAAAACCAAATGCAGTACAGACCCCCACGGAGATCAATCTTTTCTACTTAGATGGCCTTTCACCTACGATTGACCCGCTCCCCCTGGTCTCCACACTTTCCAGCCTGCCCAGGGAGGGGGGAGGGGGGGGGCTGCACTCCTCAGCCGCCAAGGCGCGGGCTGCCAGCCCTTTAATAACAAGCCGGATCCGGTTTCGGCGTCTGCCCCTCGCCGGCTCCCTTTCCCGCATGACCTCATCTCCTCTCCTTGACATTTGCATCAGAGCGAGGGAATGAGGCCGGCCACAGGTGTTACACCTCCCCCGGGTCCTCTCTGCCCAAAACGTCTCCCCTCCAACCGCCCCTCGGCAGGGTCAGCTGAAGCACCTTCACCTACTCAGCGATTATATTTCTGTTGCTCTCAGCTTATCAGAGAACCTGCCAAGACCATGGACAACAGGAAAAGGAGTGAGAGAAAAAATAAATAAATCAGAAAACCTGCTGGAGCCTTAAGACACGTATGTGTTCCCATGTGGATCAGACGGTGCACGGGATTGTGAAGCGGTCGAGTAATTCGGGAGAGAGTACCGGGAGTGACCTTGGCGAGGCGGGATCCCTTCAAGGGAAAGTTTAGCGTAGATGAGGGGAAGGCTTTAAGGCCTGACTGCAAAGCGGCTTTTAGATCTGGGACCCATTAGCTCTCCTTCCAAGTAAGGCTGGCAACAGAGGCGATTACATCACCCCGGCTCACGCCTCGACCTTGGACGACGTGCGCCTTGTGAAAAAGACAGCGTGTCAACAGCTAGCTAGGCGACAGACGGACTGAACAGAGTCCGGAGTTCTTGAACAAAGAGAGAAAAGGAAGAGCTGCAGATTAACAGGGGGAGGGGAAGCTAAGGACAGCAGAAAAGAGAAAGAGAATAAAACAGAGAGAAACTAAAGAAGTGGACCTTTTTCTATCAATCCATTCCTATGTTTTTCTCCCCTTCCTCTCATGCCCCTCGGCCTCCCTGTTTGCCACCAGCTGCACCGCTGCTCCTATATCTGCTAACCAAGCCAGAGGCTGAACTGTGGCTGTACAGTCCATCCCGGCCCCTTTTCTCCTTCAGGCTGTGCCCGCCTCCATCTGCTCCCCGCTGGGGCATGCTCATCACCAGATGCCCAGGCCTCGGCCTACACTCACGGAGGTCACAACCACTGTGGGCACTCAGCCGACGAATGTAGTAATTTTAAAGATTATTCCTTACCTCATCAAAAAAAAATAGTCAATTAAACATTTAAAGCCCTGCATCCACTGCTTCTTCAGAATGTGGTCCTGCTGCTGATGTAACCCTGTGATATTAGGGCTCAAATTCTATGACGTATTCAGCAAAATGTATGTCATCAGGGCCCTGATGCCTACAGAGGCCAAAGGGCATTGCGTAACGAGTCCGTTTACACAGCAGATGAGAGTCACGCCTGCCTCTGCCACTGGTTCTTCCTGTTTTTAATGTTATTTTAAAGGGCGTCAGTGTTACAGCTAACCGTTCAGTAGGATGACCTAATGCTGTTTTGCTGACCCTGCATCTGCAGTCAGGTGTATTGTACAGACCAGTAGCTGCAGACAGATTGGCAGCGGCTCATTGAGCTGTGCTGGACACACAGAGCCAGTTCTTGCTCATAACACTGAGGCCTTCTGGTTATTTTGGGTATCTGGCCCTTTAAGTTCATGCGTGAAGGGCTGTCCGTTTCCAGCTATTAATGGCAACGGCCGAGCGGGATGACATCATCTCCTCCCCAGTCTAGGGGGAGAAGGCCTTTTCTGCCTGCTGAGTTGCTCCCTCCATTCACCGTCAAAGTTTAGCCACTATACGTGCCCCCCCTCCTCCCGCTGCACACTCCCAAACTCACACAACCTTTCAGTCCCTAACCCGCCGGTTCAACGCTAGTGTGATCCCCGCTCTGGGCCTGTGGTTTCATTAAATCAGCGCCCACGTCTGGCCGGGGACGGGGCAGGACGACATCATCGGGATGATGGCGTCGCCGGTCACGGCCCATTTGAGTGACACAATCCCGGCGTGACACAATTCCCTCCGCCGTCATACACTCACACTGGCATTAAACATGGTGGGAAAACGTCAGTTTAACCCCCCGTGGAGCCATCCCTCGACACACAGGGGGCGTAGGCAAGCAGCAAGCAGGGAGGACGGGGTCCTGCAAAGGAGGGGCTTCTCCTGCTGTTTATCCTGGCCCACATTCTCGGGGCACCGTTCGGACAAGGCTGGCCAGTGGTCTACTGGGGCAGTCCGCTGAGTGCCTTCTGCTTTCCCACACTCATTTGGTCTAGATATCCTCTCATTTGGCCGAGGGCAATCTCTGCGCCTCCTGCAGCACAGATGGGGGAATGCAGCATTTATAATTATCATGAGCCTCTATGAAAGCCGTGTACACTGCTTTATTACTGGCTGACTGAGAGGCCATCAAAAAAACCTGCACTGGCCTCCATGGATCAGGTTCCTCACTCCTACTCTAGGATTTCAGGAAGGACATATTCAGGTGATATAATGAGAAAACGAGCAAGTCAATGCCTTACTTCAGCATGCATCACTGCCTTATCTTCCATCCCCTCTACTGATGACTCTCTTTCTCCATTAATCATGGGGGTGGGGTGGGGGATACAGCCACGATAGCATGTCCCGGAGACACTGAAGCACATGTAGAGGTCTTATGGCTTCCACGAGGCACTGCTGACACACCCTTTGCTGACGGCGCCCTCTGCTGGACCATTACTCCCCTTCAGATGGGGCCAGTGTATGAGACGACGGCACCTGAACTGAACAGTGACGCTTTCACACGTGTGCAGAGGAAAGTCTGCTCAGCTGACAGCCTTCATTCTCACTTGGCACAACCACCCCCCTGACTGTTATTAATGTGGTAGGTCCCCATCTGTGGCTGGGAGCCCTGCCCCCCCACCAGCCAATACCCAACCTGACCCACCTCCCCGGTGCTCATTAAAGAGCAGACTTCCTGACACCCAGATCTGTTTCCAAACCCACCCCAATTCCACACCAATACCACACCAATGCTCGCCTTTTCTCCAACTCCTTAAGTCCAGTCCAGCCTCCCATCATGGATTCTGCATAAAGCTGAAGCCTTCCAGTGCCCCCAGCCTGCTCACAGCAGTCATGCCTCGTCTTCCTTTGTAAAGGGGCCCCCCCCCCCCCCCAATGCTGCACTGCATACTGTGCCGTTTGGGGAAGGGGGGTTTAAAATACTAACCCCCCTCCTTCCCAAGGGCATTGATTAAACTGAATAACCACCCCAGACCCCCCCCTTCTTCGGGACACACCAGGCATTGCAGTTTGAACATCTGCCCCCCGCACCCACCCCCCTCTCCTCCATGAGGACCATTATCATTCTGAAATGCTCTCGAGGTGCATGGAAACGGGTGACATCATCGGGCGAACAGGCAGACACGTGCTACACAAAAGGCCGGCGAACGACGTCATCGCTCGTGCGGGCGCCTCACTCAGGGCTCCCCCGGTGACCGGAACGTTCCCCTCGCCCGCTGGCTGGTACAGCCGCATGCCCACTGGCTCAAAGCATCTCACACTAAGACAGGTATAGCCTGGGAGGTGAGCATCTCCAAATAACCCTGTCATGAAGATTCTTCTGTTTTTACACCACAATGACAAAAGACCATTTCTGCTTCTTGCAGACGTTATAAAAGGCAGGTGGGGGGGTGTGCAGCAGGCTTACCCGCCATTGTGGTTAGGTAAAAATGGAACCCTTCACTGACAAAGGCGGCTCTTCCCCGACGCTGGTGGCTGAATGTGCACGCTTTGCCCAAACTCAGACGGGTGTTGGGGGGGGGGGGGGCACCTCAGTCCGCCAACCCACTTCACCTGCGCACAGGTCCTCCAGCAGGGGAGCATCGTGCAACACACAACCCCCCCTCCCCGGTTATATCACAAAACGTGCTCTGAGAACACGGTAAAATCCCACCGTGGATGTACACCTCTCCCCCCCTACGGTGACCAACATTCACAAGTAACAACCACCCCCCCCCCCCCCAAAACCAAACAAACAAAAAAAAAAAAAAATAAATAACAAAA
>JAABNY020000019.1:5436734-5450717 GCA_015164015.2 Brevimyrus niger
CCCCACCCCACCCCAAGAACTGAATTGCTTGAACCAAATTCCCTTGAAAAAGAGCTCACATTTTTGCTCTCGGTTGGTCTCTTACTTGGTCATGTGATCAGACTTAGCACATGGATTGGTCCATTTATTATTTTTGTTAAACCCTCAAAGTCAGTAGAGTCCCCTGTGCCCTTCCTGGCACTATCAGCTCCCTCTGAGAGACGGATGACAGCTCAGAGACAGTGTTTGATCTACGCTTCATACCAGACGATCGGCAACATCAAAACTCCCATCTCTACCGCGCTGGCTTTGACCAGCAGAAGCAGCTCATTGAGGTTCCATGCTGCTTCTCCATTAGCTGATGGGAATGCTGAGCTCTTCCTCATTTTCAATTAAAGGAACACAGGCCGTAAGTCTCACAGCTCTAGCTAATTTACAAAATGTGGCCTCTGACAGCAATTAGCGCCCCCTTAGGAAATAGCTGGTATTTTTACAGACAGGTCCAGAGTTGGTGGAGACTGTCAGGGGAGTGATTTCTGTGATGGGAAAACTCCAGCCTCTTATTTCCCATCATCTGTGGTTCTAGCCTTGTGCAAGCAGAATGAATAATTTATAATGGATACACCCTGGTGATAAAGTCTGAAATTAAAAACAAGGAATGTGTT
Organism: Brevimyrus niger; assembly: GCA_015164015.2. Taxonomy (NCBI): domain Eukaryota; kingdom Metazoa; phylum Chordata; class Actinopteri; order Osteoglossiformes; family Mormyridae; genus Brevimyrus; species Brevimyrus niger. The sequence continues at coordinate 5,437,379 of JAABNY020000019.1, forward strand.
CTTAGCATAGATCCATACATTAGGCTGGTAACTGCCCCACTAAATGCACTTGGATGCATATATATACAGACACCTCTGGGTTTAGTTATCTATACCTGCATGACAGTAAATGATATATCTCCCAGTTTGTGCAGGTGGTGGAAATGTTTTCCCTGTGCTCCAGGTGCATCATAAGCCACCATACCACCAAAGTTCAGGAAGCTGGTTCCTAGTTCCTGGGCCATCTCAACCCATCTAGTTCCTGGGCCATCTCGACCCATCTAGTTCCTGGGCCATCTCGACCCATCTGGTTCCTGGGCCATCTCGATTATGTAACTTCTGCCCACTTTCATGAGTTGCTTTCCCACTGTACCACCGGAACTGGGGGCTTGATGATAAAGAAGCATGAAAGATGCAAAAAAGTTTATAGGGTCAACTTCACACATAATTTCATATGAAACTACACTGCCGGTGTAAAACAATGGAGGATAAAAAAAAGTCTTTTTGTCGTTGTTAGTTACTGGGGGGGAATCGACTGTGGTCAAAATGGTACACAGAGTTATATTTATATTTTACAACTCGCAAAATATTTATAATTTATTATTAAATCTGGCCAGCAGATTCATCTTTAGTTTTCAACGGAATAAAAAAAAATGACGTAACGTTATCCTGTTATTAAGCGCTGGCAAGTCTCCCCACCAGCACCAGGGATATTAGACAAAAGCATACTGGTTATCAATCAAATTGCAGAAATTTGGAGACGCAAGTAAATATGAATTCATTAATGGATTAAATGTAACCGAGATACAAAAATAATTCCATTTGCTCAGTTTTTGCTCCACTATCTCCATCTCCTTTCCCTGCACTTCCATGTAGCTTCCAAGTTAGCGCTGGCGCTTGTGCTAAATCAATCACCAAGTTCATCAATACAAGGTCCACTTTAGTAGCGTCTTGTCCAGAGTAGGGACTAAGAAAAAAGTTCTGGAACAGCCTCAGAGAAACTACAATCCTACGGTCGGGGTTCTGGGACTCGACAGAAGCTTCTGGTCCCAGTTTTGGTTCTTGAAAAAAATTCCTGCGGTGGGAAAGCGCCTATAGTCCTGCATATTTAGACAGAACATTACTGGTACAATGAAGGCCCAGTCAAGTGAGGGGGCCTTACATTCCAGCCCCCCAGGGGAATCCCCGTGGAATGCTGTGCATATTCTAGAATGCGACTCTGTAAAAGGAACCTGGCAACATCCTAGAAGCGGTGTTGGGTGCAAGCTGCTATCAGCCTGCAGGAAGCCAACAAGCATCCAGTTATAAGAAACCGGATGGTCAAAAACTGCTGGTCAAAAACTTTTATCATCATTGCATAGCTCCCCACAGTATTTCCTTGGTAGAAGGAGCCCTCCCTGTAATTCTACAGTCATGCCACTCCCCCAACATGGACATACCCATGGTTTTGTGTTGACCAGGCAAAAGTGATTATGATGGCAGTAAAGGTGATTATGGAGATGGAATGCTAGTTTAAAAAAGATCCTATACACGTGTTACAAAATATTACTATGTCACATGGCAACTGCCTTTTGGGGGGGGGGGGGGGGGAGGGGGGGGGCAAAAGAGGGGGGGGGGGGGGGGGGGGGGAATCGTTTTGTACTTTTAACGGGTATATGCCAGGAAGACAAGCAACCTGGGGAATCCCCATGACACAGAACTATATGCCGTCCCACACCATATTTGAAAAAAACAGTTCTGTAATTCTGCTCTGCAATACTGAACAGTATTTACATGTACAGCATAGCGCTGACTGTCTGTCTGACTCAGGCAGCCGGCTCTGAGGCTCCAAGCCGAACCCGGATCTTAGCATTAATGTCTGGAATTTCTTTAATACTGCAGGAGGCCATTCAATGCACTCACTGCTTTTTCCTGTTCAGACCTTGGATGGATTTCACCATTTTGATTAAAGGAAGTATTTTAGCAAACTAAATAAAAGCTTAGTGTGTCACAACAGTGGAAAAAAAGCTGCAGTTAAGGTAAATGGGGAAAGCAAATGAAGGAATACCCGGAATTTACCACACACACAGCATACCATCAGATAAGCAACGGAATTCACATACATGGGTTGAAAAAATGGCACCACGGGGCTGTTCCTGCACCTTCTGCTTTCTGAATAAACTGGCACATGACGCGTGCCAACCACTGTATTTAGCCTTGTTATCACCTTTCGGGGGAAAAACAAGATCATGACACATCGTGCACTGCTAGCAAGACCTGCACACAGTCGATTCCCAGAGTGCGGCTGTCAGGGGGAGATGCATCCAAATGCGTTTTTTTATAAGAGACAACGACTGTTTGTGTCACCCCAGGGCCAGCACCTGGAGAAATACTTGGCGGGAGGATCAACTCAGTTTCCAGATCAGCCAAAAGGAGGCGTACAACCTTTGGCCGCTGGATAGGGCTGCTCTTCTCTGTATCCAGGCTACTTTTCCAGTCCTGGTTCTTGCTGTAGAAGCTCTCTTTTTTATCCTACATAACAATCTCTCCCTAGGGCCCCAGTGAGAGCTAAGATTAGCTCACTAACAGACTGCATCTCTCCTACTCTAAATCAGATGCAGTCAGGAGAGCAGATTTTAGATAATAACCCCCGTGAGCTATCATCATGATTGCCCCTGTGGTGAGACTCCAAGAGGCAGACAACAGCTAGACACAAAAAAAAAGTGTGGTGGTACGACAGACATTCTGACGGTTTCTAGTCCAGTGTTTCCCAACCTGGTCCTCGGGGACCCCCAGACAGTCCACATTTTTGCTCCTTTCCAGCTTCCAGCCAATCAAAAACTTAGAATACCTGGCATGGGTGTGCTGGGAGCTGGGAGGAAGCAAAAATGTGGGGTCCCCAAGGACTGGGTTGGGAAACACTGTTCTAGACAACCCAAATGACAGGAGTTGACCGTATATCTAAAGGAAACTCCTAGAAATAGGATGGCTTCCCTCACCCAGAACACCCAGGAACCCAGAAGGAGGGAGACCCAGAAAACAGGTGGAGGATAAAGGAGCTACTGGAGACTGTAGATAGAGCTTCATGTCGCCGCTTGGGCCCTTTAAGGCGAAGGGGGTTGGCGGTGGGTGGGTGCATGAAGAACAGTTAAATCTTCCCCAGAGGGAATAGCAGAAATGCACTGGCATCACGTCATGCTGAAACGATCCAGTGAACAGGGCCCCTGGAGCTTATGTTCAACAGGGGGGAAAAATTACACAAAGCACATGATATGAGAGGACTGTGCGACTGAGCTATTGATTTATACAAGATCAAATCTGTTGAACTGCTGGAAAGCAAGGGATGCAGGGACACTGTGTCATCGGGCAGAGGCCCCGGCGCTAGCATCGTCCGTTATGTCATTCTTTATTTGTTTTCAGGGACCCCAATGGCCCAATACAACATGTCATCCCGCTCTCTTCCGAAATTCCTTGCTTTAGCAAACCGTTGCTGATGCCACCAACTCCAGCGTCCAAATCTAAACAGAACCCAACCATTGGTCAGCACTCTGCGTAGATCGTATAAGACTGGGATAACGGCACACGCTAATTAAGAGAGGATGCATGGGGTCTAGGTCTATCAAGAACAGTCTTGCGGTACTACAGCATAGGCAGGCATAACTCAACAAAAAGCTACAATGTAAGAGCATCACAGGACCATCACAATTATCAACATCTGACCAGAATAGCAAGTTAAAAGAATAGAAAACTCACGAAAAATCATTATGCCATATTGCATGTTCTCTGATTTCCTGGCAGTCATTACCAGTATGAGTTCCTCAAATTTGGGACCGCAGCTTTGCCTTGAGAAACAAGATCAAGAAAGGTTCTATGTGCAGAGCAGGATGGGCTCACTGTCCACAGAAATCCATAACCAGATGTGGGAGGGAAGATTCCCAAATATGTGACCAAAAGGGAAAGAAAAACACTGTACCACAGAAAAAAGTTTGTCACAAAGGGGGGAAAATGGAAACATCTAAATGAGAAGTTGCAAGGAAAACTCACTTATGTCATGATGGAAAAATTCAGGGACCATGACTTATTGATGATTCAGCAACACATACAAATTATGAAGCGCTATTTCAAACCGTGTCACACACAATTAATAACTATTTGGACACCCCAGTTTCAGTCCTTGGTCATTTGGTTGCATTAATTACTTGGTAGGTGCTGAAATCCCCAAAGAAATGGACTGCATCTCTGAGCCCAGAATTTGTGGGGAGTAACAGGACAGTGTCCTGCACTTCGTTTCCCATCAGGCACTGCTTCCTGAGCTCCGGGTCGCCAGGTGGTGCCCCGGAGCGCCGACGCGAATCACAGCGAAAACAGAGACGCGGCGGAACATCGCCCCCGTATTTACAGATCATATCCTCCTCTGCTTCTTCTCACCCGGCGACGCGACATTATCCTGAGAGGACGGGGGGCCCTGGCGGGATCCAGACCCGCGCAGAGTCTCCTGACTCACATGCGAGCGGGAAATGTCATGAGGTGTAAGCAAATCACTTTCTCTGCGACAGCAGAAAGAGACGAATAAAGTCACCTTTGTCACAACCATGGACAAATGAGGGGGGGCGGGAACACAAACCTGGGGTGAAGATACTACATAGCAGAAATAAACCTGGACGGGGTTTTCATTCAAAGCGCCGCGGCCAATTAATATACTTCCTTTTAGTGTTTTGAGGTTTAATTTTACCAACTGCAGAGTCTCTCTCCGTCCATCTCAGGAAGCTACTTCGAGGGGAACAAGAACCAGATTGTCAATGGCCATGTATGTCATGACGGGGACCCGGGAGCCTCTCCCACAGATATTTGCCGCCCCAGCCACGGTACGACTGTCGCTGTAGTGAGAAGATGGACATGGCTGCTAGCCGGGCCAGCTGCAAGCAGCCAGCGTTGCAGCAAAAGTAATGGAAAACATAAACAGTCTTTGCAGATGCAAGCGACCTATTGGGCGACCCCTACAGGACACCCAGGCCATCAGATATCTGCCTCTGCATTTGTTTTGCAATTAATATCCAGGCTAAATTCATTAATCAATTCACAAAACAACTGAAGGACACATTGTGCTGTATCCATCAAGGATGGATTAAGGGTTTTATTACGTTCATATGTGTAAATAATAATAAATACATTTAACAGGGTAATATAGCTTCATTGTATGGGATTATGTGTGCATTGTCTCTGACTTAAAGGTCGTCCCTTTGACCTCCGGTACCTATAAAAGGGCAAAGGTCATCATGCCGACCGGGCTGGGCAGCAGCTGGCAGATACCATGTCTGCTGTAGCGCTCTATAAATAGAAGTCCATTTTGGTCTGAAAAGGGGTGGGGTGGGGGGGTGTTTGATTCACAGTACTGCCATGGGGCTCCCCAGGGAGGTTACCTCACCTTGCTGTGGCACCCGCACGTACTTCTCAATGAAGTCACTAACCCCCCCCCCCCCCTGCATCCCCCCTGACAGACGCCTCATGTTCTGTGCAGCGCGGTAATGGATCTGAGCTGGAGGAAGAGAGGAAGCCAGCAGGACACGATGCGGGTCCCTGGGGAGTGCAGGTGGCGGCAGAGGAGAGCGAGGGGGGGGGGGCTGTGACCGCACTGCATCTCCTGTTGTGCTAAGCAATCAGCGTCTCGGGTTTCAAACCTTGTGCTGATGCCTTATAGAAACGGCCTTCCGGGTTTGCGGACGCAGGAGGTGGCCGAGTTTAAGACCTTATTCCCACTGCTGCTGCCGATACTCCTTCACCATCCTAGTCCCATCAACCATCTCAGAATTCCCAGTGCAGACCCACCATCTCATCCCATTCACCCCGGGTGATAACACAGTACACGCATGCTAACCTACAACGACTGACTCAGCTAAGCATCAAAAACTCCATTAGGCCAAGACCTCTGAAGATCATCCCTGAAAGCCATTCGCCACTGTGATCCCACTCAAACCATCTTCTCATAACTGGTAATTCTACTGGTTTATTACAGATCAGCTCATATTTATTACTGATACGTTTTACCGTTGTTAGTACAGTAACTGATTTATTACATCCGAGGAATGAATTGTGTGCGTCACAGTGTGCGGTATAAGGTCATGGGTCAGGTGAGCGATCATCCGGCATTTTACCCCACCCTCGACAAAAGATGCCCCCGCTTGAGACTCGGAAAAACACGGACAGATGGCCCAGAGGCAGGCAGATTAAACAGACCCTTAGCACATCTGTGGCATGTGGGGGCTGGTATTAATCTCACTCCGGGTCCAATGTCCCACCCAGGCACCTGAATAGGTGACACTGTATTGCGTCCAGTCATCAAAAAAATAAGGACAAACACGGAAATGAGCCAGGGGCCGTCTGGAGTACGAGTTTGGCCTGGGGAGTGCGGAGCCCAGCTGCCCGTGTGACGTCATCCGCCGGCGCGGAGCAGGAGGTCACGAGAAGGAGGTCACGAGGAGACGCGCACCGGCTTACAGCTATCAAAGCCGCATGACTTCTTTAGCATTTGGAATACGACTCCTCTCTGCGTATTCAGACCCACGTCCTGAACAGCTGAAGGAAAGACTGCAGAATGACTAAAAAACACTTAATTTAATGTGACCGTGTGGCACAAGTAGGAAAGTCACAGTCAACTTAGGCATTATGTATCTGAAGGAGCGCCGTGGAAATGGCAGCGCTTGTGCTAAAAACTGCCTGACTTGCTTGAGGGCCTCTTAGAACACAACCACTGGATCTTCATGCAACCAGAACATTAGCATTTCCTCATGAATACATCAGGCTGAATGTGCGTCAGCGGGGACATGTGACATATCGCGCTGGATGACAGGGCGCAGGCACGGGAAAGGGGACCGGGGAGATTGTCGTCACCCCCCTCGTTATTGTCCCTGGGGCTTCAGAGCTGACAAGTCTGAGCCTTCGCTTCTAAGAGCTCAGCAGTAACTTGCTGATTTTGTAGAGACTGTGCTCTTCAAAGCTGCAGTGCTGCTTTTTCAACCTGCCGTTTCTCGCGCCGGCTGTTCTGCGGTTGCTCCCCATCTCCCCTGCTTCGTCGGAGGTGCAACACTATCTCCTTCAGGAGCCCGGCGGCTCTCCCAGGGAGGCAGACGGAGAATCAGAGTTTACACTTTCGTTGGGGACTTACCCATCTGTCCTGGGGGGGTGGGAGGGAAGGGCGCCTCTGCACGTAGCGAGGGTGAGAAGAGAGAGGCAGCGTTTGAGGGTGTGAAGCTCACAGCCAGATATGAGGTCACCAGTGCTGCTAACAAGCTCGTAAATCTGCAGCGGCGCAACACGGACGGGATGCTGGGCGTGCGATCGACCTGGCAGTCTGGGGCGAGACGGTGGGTCTGCGGAGGAGCGGTCTGAACCCTTCCCCAGGACAGTGGGCCCCTTGAGTTTGTAGGACTTTCGGCTGGTTGCCCTCAAAAGAGGCGCCTCAGTGAGACTAAGTGTGAGCGTGATGCCCGCAGGCTGAGGACCCGGCAGCCAGGTCAGCACTGCCCCCACCCCCCCCTCACCACACCAGGTCACGCAGGTCACCACATACCATGACAATATGACCAAGATGGGGAAGGTCCTGTCAGGCTCGCTGCCTCCGGGGGCCGTTCACACGTACGCTCTGACCGGCCGAGAGAGGAAACCAGAAACGAAAGGCCAGAGCGGTCAAGACACCGTGAAGGAGAAAACAAGGACAGAGTCAAAAGAGAAGCAGGGATCTGTTGGTGGGGGTGTGCAGTTCCTGTCAAAATCCTTCTCGAAGGGCTACGTCGCATTTGAAATATCACCCGGGCGACATGTCAGATAGCTGGCCCTCAAACCCAGGCACCATGACGAAGCACTACTAATTAGGCCGCGGGAGGACTCCGTCAGGCCTCTGGCGCCGTCTGCCCGGCCGTCTCTCCGACCCGCTGCGCCAATGACGCACAGAACACTAATACCAGCCGCCAGGGCGGGACTAGGGGCAGTCTTTGGCATCAAAACTGCCCTAAGAGGACTTTGTTTTGGTGTCATTTCCACAAAACGAATAAAATAACTTAATCTGAGCTGAATTTGTGTTGTTTTACTGTGGTGCCGGTTAAATGCGTAAAACCTCACTATTAGCAATGATCTTTAGCTCCAGGCTGGCTATCTACCAGGGGCTGTTTGGTCACCTCAGCAAGCTCTTACTGGAAGTTTCATCATCTGTAAGGCCACACTGGCCCCACTGAGGGAGATCTCAACTCATTCGATATCCTGGGGGAAAAAAAAAAATCCAGATGCCAGAGAAAAATCCCTGGAAGCGGCATAGAGGAGGACGCAAAGCAGGGCCCCGCTGGAATCGCCTTCACTGCAGCAGCCTGCTGATTGGCTGACTCTCACCAGCCTTCCACTTCCACTGTTGTCAGGGAGACGGCAGGATACAGAGACGTTGGGAAGCGAAGGCCCTGCACACCATCACGCGTCTCAGCGACGGAAAGAATCTCAGAGAAGCTGAGGGCGTTTCCGCCTACGCTGAGCTTAACTGGCAGGGATTTCGGTCGGTCGCAAAGCGGCCCTGAGACACCACGGCTCTGCAAACGGTGGCGCTCGCTTCAAGTGACTCATCAAAAAGAAAAAGGTATAATCCCCAGCATCATCATAATCAGAGATTTGCAGGAAAAGCCCGTTGCCTTGGCACTGCCCCACAGACCTGGCTGAAAAAGCATCTGGGTTCATTTCTCACAGTGACACATCTGGGTCAAGATGCTCCTCTTTGTAAAGCATTATGCTGCGAGTGCCTGCAGTCTTTCATTAGAAGGGCTTCGATGCTTCATACAGGGGGTTTAGCTGCACATATGCAAAGTCCCGATAAAGAGCTAACACTGCTCACTTGCCACCAAGAATGACTTGAGCAAAGAAGTTTAAAACACTTTTAAATGCCAAGGCAGAACTGAGCCTTATTAGTGTCTGTCTCCAGGACGACCAAGCCCAAGATGACACTGGTGGCTGCAGAGAATATGCTGAAATAATTTCCTTTCCTGTGAGACTGTTAATCCCCACGTAAACCCAGGCAGACAATGACATGAGACATTTTTATAGGGGATTTTGAGTACAGGATGGTCTGGAGCTGTCCAGAGTGTATGTGTGTGTGCGGAAATTCAGATTCCATGGTAATATCAACATCTAAATAAACTACCTTAAAATAACATGTGGATGTTAGAACGTCCTGATCTATCTAATGCGATCAGAAAGGCTTACCTGGTTTAGCTACGATCATGGATAGAGTTTCGCAAAGCTGACAGAACTATGCAGTTCTGTGAATCACAGTAGCAATCAGCAGATAAATTAAATATAAAATTTTAAAATGTGCTTTTTGGTTAGGCTTTAGGGAGAGGTTATAATACCCATCAGATTCTACACCATTTTAATTTTCACAATAATTTTGAAGACGGTGCACTGTGGGCTTGGGGGGGGGGGGGGTGCGGAGATGGCCACAGCTGGGGCATTTGCTTCAGCACCACTGGACCAGGAATTCCCCGGGAAGGGGGTGGGGGGCAGACTGAGAATCAGACAAAGATGTAATCAATGGTTACTGCGTTTTTTATTGTCCTACATATGTGGAAATCTGCCCCCAGTGGAACCTCCACTCCCACCCGGTTGCTATAGCTACTGCCCTGCGGAAAAGTGCACGAGAGCTGCATGGTAATTCTGTGTGGACAACCCACCCGCCTGGAGACAGACACCCGCCATGGGGCAGGCAGTGACACCAATCAAAGAAGTCCGACTCGGTTATTCGAAACCACCTGGGTCCACAGTTTTTGAGCCCAGTTAAGACAACCCATTCATTTGAAGGCAACTAGCTATGCTAGCAGTTTTAGGACATCTGTAGGACTGTAGGACATCTTGCTGGCATGGAGAAGATCTGGAAGGTGCTGGATTTATCCTATTAGGCTGCCGCAGAGACAGGACTACAGCTGTACACCATGTTTTGACTCCAGGGACAGATAATCGCGGGACTTAAATTCTGAGCTTGACGGCCAGTAATGCGGAAGCAGAACCTGCTCCGTGTTTTTCACTAGTTAGAGTCTTAATTTTCTTCAGCGTTTAAGCGTTGATTTTATTTTTAACTCTTGCTTTCAATCAAACTTAATATGAGAGAACATCAGGAGAGCTGAAGCCACCCTATCAGACGCAGCTTGTCCAACATACCGGACACAGAAAAAATTTGATATAACTGGCGACCCCTACTGGTAAAATATAATGTGACATGATATGGAGTCTGCAGAGAATTTTTTTCTCCCATGCCTCAGAACAGTGCAGTCGCCCTCTATGGGTGTAATGCAGATAAACATGACCACCCTCGGGGTCATGAAAAGATTAAGAGTAAATCCTGATTAAATCCTGATTAGATCCTGATCAGGATGGTGTGCAGCTCAGCGGTTTTAGGGATTTGGGCCCGTGCCCCGAAGGTCATGGGGTCAAATCCCGCAGCTGCCAGAGTTATCAAACTGCCATTGAGCAAGACACTTAACCCCAGCTGTTCCAGAGGCTGGACACTGGCTGACTCTGGGCTTTGACCTCAGAACTGTGTGCCTTATGGAGAGCAAGGTGAGATATGTGAAAACCAACAAATTCCTGATATTAAAGTACCTGATATAAAAAGTAGCAATCATAAAGTATTAATCATAAGTAGTAATCATATAGTAAAGCCATGCATAAGTGCCGTAGTTGTGTTACTAAGTGATAATGATAACCAGAATCAAATTTTAAGGTCTAAAATCACCGTGGGAAGAAACACTGAAGTGAAAGACGGAGTTATTGATTATGAAGGCGACATTTCACTAGTGGGGTTTGTGTCAGGTGGCCACAGGGCCGCTGGGGTAGGTTTCCGGAGCTTACCCGTAAGCAGGGACACCCGGTGGAAGCGGTTCTCCAGTTTGCTGAGCAGGATGTAGAGGAAGCTCTCTTTGGAGAGCAGGCTTGTGTCCTGGCTGCTCTGGTCATACACCACCACCTCCTGCTTCCTCCCCAAGTCCACCTGCGGGCAACAGACGGGCAGAGAGATTACAGACCACAGCCTTTCCGCAGGCGCGGGGCCGAAATGTCACACTCTCTAGCTATTCATGATGTTTCATTAGCTGGAGGGAATTTGCTCCACAGCAGAAAACATATTCTAAACTAAATAACTAAATACAGTTAATAACAAGTGTGGATGTCGTATGCTGGTTCAAGAGAATAAAGGAGATGAGGCAGCAGCCCGGTTGGCTCTGTACTGACGGACGATGTCATGGCAGCTTTTTGTTGAAGCCACTGCTGGTTTTGGACCATAAGGGCAGGCAAGGGGGGTGGGGGGGGCACTCTTCTCATTGGGTAAAGATGCAGCATCCAGCAGCCGACCCAAATTATTCAACTGTCGCAAACGGGGGGGGGGGATGGTTTGTAAACCTTGCAAGGCTGGCATGACGCCGGTGTGGAAAGTGTGACTATATGGCTGTGTTCACAGGGCATGCTGATTTCTGTGGGCGCGGATGGGACACTGTTCACCAACAGCGTGAATATTTTTACAAATCTGAAAATACCGCTGGTATGACAAATTTGTTTAGAGTCCAAGATAACTTCCCAAAAATAGCAGAAATGAAAAGATATACCGCATGATTAGGGCTGAAACGGAAAAGTGCTCATTCGCTTTCAAGTAATGCTTCATTTAAATAATAGCACAAATCGATTTAAACCTCAATAGCTTTGCTATAAAGAGTAATGGTTAGCATACATGCAAACTTACCACCTCTAAGCAGCCAGGAAACTTAGGCTCTTGGTATGTATGTGTGTGTGTAGCTGAGCTATACATTACATTGTGGGGACAAATATCCCCTCAACGGCATAAAACCTGTTATTTTGTTGTGTTACATTCATTGTGGGGGAAAATTCAATATTATAATACTCTGTGACTGCAATCAAATAACTAAAAATGCCAAAAGACTTGTATTTTGTTTGGTTACTTATATGGTTAAGGTTAGGGCTGGGTAGAGGATTAGGTTGTCATTGTTGGGATTAGGGTTTTTCCCATTAAAATGAATGGGTGGTCCCCACAAAGATATCAGTAGAGGTCTGTGTTTGTGTGTGTGTCTGTCACTCATGCCCAGCAGTGTACCTGGGAGCCCCTGGGTGTTAATGCAGGACCGGTTCTGGTCACATGACCACAATCAGCTGGACCAGGAGGCAATATTAGAATAGCAAGAAGAACAGCTGAGAAGAATGGGAGCCCCCTTTTGATGAGGACCAGGGGGGTTTTGCTATGCAGTAGCCTTTACAAAATGAGATTATGGGAGCTAAATCTGGTCATTTTTTCCACTTCTTAACCTAAAATGTACACCAGCGGCCAAAATTGTGGAAACACTTCCAGGATTTAGAAACTGCAGAACTTTATTCCAGTTACTAACTGTACTTATTTCATTGTCCAATCTATGATATTTGTATTATTGTTTGATTGTTTACAAACAATCCCGCCAACATTCGTGCAGTAATTTTTACAGAGTAATGCCAAAAATTCGACACAATTCACATTCATTGCATATAAATCATAACCTGTAATTAGTGTGTTTAACAATGCATTGATTAGGAGTCTAAAAAAACACTACTGCTACTTTACTAGCTGGAAAGGTAATACTCTCCCCCAGCCGGGCTTTTCAATTAGCTGCAGCGGCTCTTACTCTGGTGACGCTTCTACCTCAAGTGAGTTACCACACCTCGCTCACCGACACATAATTTGTCAGACCTCCTGAACAGTAACTGCTGCTTGGGGACGGCACACGTCAGCCCCGGTCACCCCCGGTCACCCAGGAACCTCCGCGCGGTTAGCAGAGGGCTGATAAGCGATGGCATGACAGCACGGTAAAGCAATCGGAATTTGGTGGGTGTGTGTTTGTGGTCGTTCGCTCAGCGGTTCACATGCGCCGCTCTTTGCGCATGACCTCGTGAATTTTTGAGCGTGTGTGTGTTCCCTAAGCGATGATGTCACACAGGTGATGGCATAGTGCACCTAAGGTCAGAGACTGATATTAGATGACAGATCATGTCTTCCACCCCGCTGTTAACGTGGACGGGTTCCAGTGCGGCCTCCGGTCTTAAAGGGCCGATCCCTGCCCCTCACCCCCCACTCTGTTTGTCAGACACGGTATTTCCAGTCTAAAGAGTCAGGCGAACAAGCCCTTCACTACAATCTCAACAAGGCTGTTGAGTGAGTCTAGAAGGTAGTTTGCTGATTACCAGACACCCTGCTGGTTTTCATAGACACCCCCCCCCCCCCCCCCCCCCACCCCCGTGGGATCCGGGCCCCCCCTGTGGCTTGTGGCGGTGCGGTGTGGTCTCCGCTAGGAAAGAGACGATCTCCGATCGTGGATAT
>JAABNY020000019.1:5462796-5488186 GCA_015164015.2 Brevimyrus niger
GGGGGGGGGGGGGTTTTTTTTCCCCCCCCCCCCCGGGGTTGGGGGGCACAGAGCCGGCAAAATCTTAGGGGGGTTTGCCCCCAAGAAAAAAGGGGGGGGGGGGGGGGGGGGGGGAAGGGGAGGGGAAGAGGGGTGGTTCGTACGAAGAGGAAGAGAGGTGTTTAACTGCAGCATCTCCGTGATGCTGCACAGGAAAGCCACACTAGAGCTGGATGCGGAGACCTCAACCTCCATAACAGCAGCACCCCACGTGAAAACACAATGCCGTCACATGCCGTTCGACGATCTCATCTTTATCCTCAGAGTGCCGGGCGTGTGCGAGAGGAGCTACGTGGAATTTTCACGTTGCCATGGGAACAATTCAAAGAGGAGGCAGGAGGGGTTAAACGACATGGATCGTAGGGGCTTTAGAACGGCACCAGTGCCGGATTTAGCCGGTAAGCAGTAGCGTGGATTACCGAGAGCGGTGCACCTCATACTCCTGTCACCTCCGGTTAGTCTCGTTAGTTACGGGCATCTCGTCAAGCCACGGCGACAAGATGATCTGTAACGGCAGACTTACAGCGGCATCAAGCACACACATTACCAGTTATTCCCACAAGCCACGGAAATCCAAGTAAGCCTGTACACATACACACAGTTTTAAAATGCAATACTGAATATGAACAAAAGCACAGAAAACAGATGCCAGGCAGGCTGGTATGACACCGGCAGGCTACGTTTTCATTTTGCTCCTAATATTTGGATGGGATTCTGGGAATATATGAGTCAACATGTCACAACCTCCCCACCATATGCAAATTTTTACAATATAAAAGTTGTTAATATTATAGATAACCGTACTACAGATATAATGCATTTCTAAAATGTGCCATGACGTTTATCTGAAGCTATTTCAGATGTGGAAGACTTTGAGCAGTCAATACAAAGACTTCCCAAGCTGCTCTGTGCTCGCCCCCCCCCCCCCAGCAAAGCTCTCTCATTAACCCACTTTGCGGTGAATGTGTACACACTAAACCCCAAAAATCTGAGAATGACGACCTAAACATGAAACCCATGTTTCTTCACAGGTATCTAAGCAAAATGTGTCGGCCTGTTAGTCCAACAGAGGTGGAAAAACCTGCTCTCTTAAGCTACTGAATCTCAGCAGAAAAGGCATAAACCGGCAGTGGCTGATCTTATCCGCAGAGGGTTGGTGTCCATCAACAAACTACAGTGATAACTCGGTTCTCGAACTCACTAGAACTCGAACAAACCAGGTTGACCTCAAACTCGATCTGAATATCAAAAGTCGAACCGTGAACGCTGACCTAATATAAATTGTACACGGCAGGAAATGAGTCATACTACAGTGCAATTCTTACTTGAATGCCTTATTCACAGACTGGACGATTAACCAAATAAAGCAGCACAAAATTATAGTAACTACCAATGAATAAACCACTAACTTACGCGTACTATTAGAGCATTTATGTAATTTATTTAAACTTTATTTTACCAGGTAAATTAACTGAAAACCCTGCTTTACATGATATTCAGGAGAAATAGGAGATTACACATCGGACTGCCTGGGATACAAACGCTATGCACGTAACTATAATAAGGGCAAAGGTGTGTCGTCACGGAGGCGGTTCCAGTTTGTGCAGCCGGGTGAGAGGTCGCAATGCATCTAATCGTATTACATTGCGTCAGGATCAGAATGCTTTGCTTTAAGCCAGCGCTGTAAGCAAGTCCAACGCACCCAATGACCGGACTGGGGAAACAAACTGAAATGCGAACTTAATACAAGAGGACCGATGACAACATCCAGAAACAGCTGATCACATGAGGATCCCACACGAGGTTAACAAGGGGGCGTGGCACACAGAAGGAGTGGACAATTGGAGCAGGACAGGGGTAATGTTGGGATAAGATCTTTGGAAGCCATTAAGAAATGCTCTTATCTCACGTTTTATTGTGTTCATGTTTTGGGGGAGCGGGAACCAATTAATTGGTTTTCCATTATTTCTTAGAAAAATTCAATCAGAACTCAAACTTTTTAGTATTCGATCTGCAGTCCACAACAGATTAAGTTCGAGAACCGAGGTACCACTGTACAAGGACAGTTTGACACTGTTGCATAGAAAACAAAATAACTGGATTTCTTGGAATATGTGACATCTTGAATTCTAATTTGAAAACAACTATTCCAGCCATTACACTGTTTGTTTCAAATAGGACTACACAATGTGGCTACATTTCTGGAAAGCCAACAGTCCAGAAAAAGAGGGAACAGGCACTTGGGGAAATAGCTCAAGTTTGAGTGAAAATTGCCTCAACTTAAAATCTGCTGACAGCGAAACTGGAGGCACCCAGCTTTGCAGCATGTCTCTAACAGGGAGAGTCCATTCTCTAAGGAGGGGCACCCGACTCAGCCTTCATGACGTAAGGCCGTGCAGAACACAACTGAAATTACATGCGATGCACCTGCCGCTAATGAAGCGCATCACACAATATTACAAAGAATGAGCATCAGCCCATGTGAGGCAGCACAACGCAGGCACTATTATTTAGCCATAGAAATTCAGTACATTCATATATGACTTACAGCAGATTTTCAACTGTCATTATTTCCCCAGCAGATCTCAATTTTTTTTTTAATAAAACTGAACTCACACGTAGCAGATATATAACAGTCCGGATCACATAATCCGAGACCAACTGATCAAATCTACCGTTTTAAGATGAAATGTCCGCTGCCTGTAAAAGCTGTCAAATTTACAAAAATCTGAAACTGACAAAAAAAAAAACAACAACAAAAAACAACATCATAAATAAAAATTGTAATGAGTGTTTTTTTGTTTTTTGCCATTGCCCTTCTTCAGATGATATTGCAGAAGAACATTACCAGAAAGAAACATTATGACACCTACTGTCAATAACACCACCGAAATAGGTGAACCAACATCGAAGCGGTTATAGCCTTCCGTTTAGATCTTTTTTTCACTTAAGTAAATTGCATTAGGCTACAACGATGATAGAAAGCACGGTGTTCCAGGCAAGCACTTTTAAAGGACTTCGTAAACGTTTAATGCAACTAGGTCGACTTCATATATCAAAACACTTTTAACTGCTTGCGCTACCAGTCAATCTAATTCCACTGCACGATATCAAGTTACCAAGGAAGTCAGGGTTAAGTCTGTAATTCAGAAGAAATAAGCGCAATAAATGAATCGCAAGGTCTACCTACCGTCAGTCTTCACGAACTAAGAAATTACGTAAGACTTCACGGGCCAGAACACGTACATGGACGTATACAAATTAATAATTCACAATGCACATAATTCGGTACAGAACATGACACCGATAAAGTCAGCTCCGGATTTCCCAGTGGTTCCTATTTGACGGCCACGCCACAAGCTGCAGCAAAACTCCTCTATGAAGTGTAGGCACATCATCTGCAGCTGGCAAGGGGAATTTAAAAAGCACGGGAGATTTGTATAAAGCAGGCGAAATGCCACATTCACTCACCTGTTCTCCAAGCTTCCCCGGACGGCACTGAAATCGCCTTCACGTGTCATTGAGCACTCCCAAAGGAGAATTTAGTTTTGTTTATATGACATAGTAAACTGTAGGGAACATACGGAACTACTGAGAAGAACTACTGTTATTATAATGAATTACTGTTTTAGAAACGCATTCATAACACACGCACAACCACAGCAGTGACAGTCATTTTCCTTGTGTTTGAAACTAGGATTATAGTACAGTTTGGAGATAAGCAATCTACCGTTACATTGAATTCGTGATCCAGGAAGACAGAAGATGCACTTTAGCACTTAAAAAAAACGAGTTAAGCATGAGGTCATACTTTAGAAAAAAACAGGCTGACGTCACTTTCAACCAATGGGAGCTGGCAGTGAAGGGATACGGTGACGTCACCGCCCGGAGCCGCTGGATTAAAGAGACACAAGGCCATCGCGGAGAGTGAGTAGTGTGTGTGTGTGTGTGTGTGTGTGTGTGTGTGTGAGAGAGAGAGAGAGAGAGAGAGAGAGAGAGAGAGAGAAAGAGAGAGAGATGTAAATGGAATCCGATTTTAGCGCAAGACAAGGAGCTCATTTGCAGTCGAAATCCGCACGTGCAGCCTTCGTCTGCTAATAATTATTAGGTCAGGTTCATTAAAAGGTCCGCTCGCTGAAAAACCACTAATCTATAGCATTGTGAAATTACTTTAGAATAATCATTACAATTATATTATTATTTTTCTATAATATTTTAATTTATGTTTATAATCTTACCCGTACTCTCCAAGTGCACATTTTAATTCCTATGTTAAGGTTTTGGGATGTCAAGGGATATACTGTACTGTCATTTAATGCAGTGATGAAAAATATCTTGCAAACAACATACGATAGTAATTTTATATATCAGGATCTTACATTGTCTTGGTCGAAGCGGGAGCTAACAGTGAAACGGAATTTTTATTTACGCTCATCATATTACCCTACTCAGAACGACGAACGAGACTGTGTGGGCTAGAAATCCTAAAATGATTACGATTAAAGACGACCGTCTATCAATAACGCTGGTGGATTTCAAAGGTTGATATGGCACAGCACGCTTTTTTGTATGAACAGAGCAGGGATTCCTCATGCCGCATGTCTCTCCCCGTTACTCATGCTGCCTTAACTAATCCTGCCGCGGTTTCTACGGTAAAATTGTCGGAAATCGAGATACAAGGGAGTCCTCCCCCAGGGCCTAATATGCGCCTATCCTGCATGACTACCTCCCCCGGTGCTGTCCCACCATCTGCCTACATTGTGTGAAGGTGCACTGGCCAGTGCTGACTAGAGGAAGACGGGCTTCCCCCTTTGGTCTGGTTCCTCGGAAGGTCTTCTTTGCCATAGCCATTGCAGGCTTACTCTTCCTGGACCTCAAGTCCAGGGTACAACGATCTTTCTGATATATAGGGTTAAACAAAAACTGATTTCAATTTAAGCGAATGTCCATGTGTTGAATTGCGTTGCAAGATGAAATACTGTAGATATAACCATCTTCCAATTAATGCCCAAAGTCAGTTAGCATTACATGACACAATTTTATGAGCAAAAATTACCCGTAAAAAAGAACGGGGATGAAACGGAAGGAGGTGAACAAAGAAGATTAAAATATCAGAAACTGGACAACAACAGTGGTTAGCACTGTTGCCTCACACCTCTGGGACCCGGGTTCGAGTCTCCGCCTGACCCAGTAGAAGAAGCGGTTTGGAAGATGGATGGATAAGTAATCGAAAAGTAATCTAAATGCGTACTAAATGCCATATATCAATGACAGCACTGCTGTAAAACTGCGGCGAGCACAATCCATTGAATAATTTCGTATATGTTGCCATCTTCCGGATGATATAAAAACTGCACTTCTTTATTTAAATGCTTGACATTCCTGACTCGAAATATTTTCTTCCACTGTTGAATTATGTCAATTACTGCATGTATCTTACGCAATTTCACGTATGTAATTATTTTTAACTGAAACTCGTATATCAGTTTCAGCACATACAGTTTGAACAATTCAAACACATCTTTAAGGGTCAGGAAAAGGGTCAGCGTAGTTATTTATCGACTGAACTTTACAGTTCACTTTATTCTGCTTTAAAACTTTTGCGTATTATAACGAGGGAGCAGCTAGACATTCTGGGCCCCTTAACAAAATGTCTCCTTGACCGCCTCCGTTACAGTATATATATATATTAGTTTTACGTATTGCATGGCCCCTGTGGACAAAGTAAACTGATAAACCTAACACTCTGCCCCCTGATAAGCTTAACACTCTGTTTTGCTGCCCCCCCCCCCCCCTTCCCGAATCTGTCAGGGAATCCATGCCCCTCCGACGCCCCTGAGAGCTGTGAGTTCCTTTACATCTGTAAGCTATTTTGATGATTTTCGTACTCAACACTAGGTGGAACCGTTGCTTAAATGCTTTGTCACATCAAATAATTTTTCAATGCACAGTAAATCAATTTGTACAGGAATAGCATGGTTTATTTGAACTAACTTTTTGAATTATTTGAGACTATGTGATAACAGTAAACGTTTCGTTATAATGTAACATATTGGTTGTTTTCTTTCACATAATTCACAAGCTTAGCTGGGGTTTCATAAACCAGGTCTATAAATGATTAGAAAACAAAGATGAATTAAAATTTGAATTGTATTATAACACTTTATTGTAATGCACATTGGAGCATAATGCACTTTATTATAATGCAATTATAATAAAACATGTTTAATGATAGTCACGTCTAACATTTTTATCAACAACTTTTATTCAGAATTAACAAAAATATTCAATGAAGGCACACAATAGCAGCACATTACAATCAAAATGTGAGTTATTATTAAAATGCAGTTGGCAGTGGATGTGAAAGTGATGGACTTAATTACGTCATTTACACAGCAGTGACGATTTGTGCATTTGACTCCATATCAATGAGCTTTAGTATTGTTGGTCAGCAAATTATCATCACATAAGAAAAATAAAAACAACCTCATTACATCTTTAAAATGGATAGAAACAACATGTTGCAAATAAAACTGTCATAGTTCATTTTCTGCCTATGTGAATTAATAAGGTAAGTTGACCACCAGCAATAGAATATTTGCG
This sequence comes from Brevimyrus niger, assembly GCA_015164015.2. NCBI lineage: Eukaryota > Metazoa > Chordata > Actinopteri > Osteoglossiformes > Mormyridae > Brevimyrus > Brevimyrus niger. The sequence continues at coordinate 5,469,439 of JAABNY020000019.1, forward strand.
ATATTTGGTTGTTGCCACAGCAGAATGAAAAGAATTCCGATAAATTGCGATTGAGAATTCCTCATGCCGATTGTTAATCAGCATGGCAGCCGTTTTACTAAGCATTTTCGGTTCAATCTAGCTACAGCAGGGGGTGTGGAGCAAAGGACTCGATAGTAGATCAAATATTTATACCTCATTCACAAAAAGGCCAATTACATCTGACAGCTAGGTGAACATAAAAATCGAGCCCAACATCATTGTACTCTTTCTGCTGTTCTTGGGATCTGAAGCACGCTAATAATTAAAAATTGAGACGTGACACAGAGATGTGATTGCGGAGCTTTAGTGAACAAAACAGGGCATTTCAAAGCCCATCAAAACAGCACCGTTCGTCTGCAGCATTCTTCCCTCTGTTACCATGGTGATGTAAAAAAAAGTCCTTAAAGATTGTCAGATTGAGGTAAGCTTGAATGTGCAACATATAAAACAGATTTATAAACAAAGCATCATTCTGTAGGTTTCAGCTGAGGACAGACCGAGAAGCCAGGAGACAGCAGATCTGAGTTACATTCCATGTCGATCTTCACATAATGAAAACATGGATTGATCAAATTGTAAAACATCTGCGATAAAATAAATTATTACAAGAAAAAGCAATGTGTTACACAGTGGTACCAAAAAGCCAGACGATCTATATCTTTTCCTTTTATTGTGGACAAGTCTAAAGTCTATGCATGCATTTTATTCAAATCTGTACAGTGATATTCGAAACATTATTATATAAATAATGGACAACTTAAGTAACAACCAAATGTCTGCTCTGAAGTTCTATCTATCGTATCGTATTACATCAAATTCTTCATCTCTTCATTTTTTACTATATTTTCAAATAACACTACATAAGGAAATTAGCTACATAAATATTTTATTTTTGGATTTATTTTTGACATATCAATGTCACTAGAAAAAAAAAACACTTCATTATGCATTTACTCAATATCTGACAGTGGTTTTGGTGCATTTCCATATAATACGGCATATGGAATCAAATATCTCACTTTGAAACATCAAAGGTGATCCTGTTTACTATTTTGAAATATTTATATGATAACTATAAAGAAAAAGAGTAATTGTCTTTACACAAACATAATCTTGTGTATATAACAGTTCTACCTATTCCATTTTCCATTCAAATCAACAGACAGATGTATATTTAAACTTTGAATACCGTGTACACTGTTTGTACACTTGAGTAATCAGCTGAACTTTAGAGAAAAATTGATATAGATTTTATGGATATGAGTTGGGGGGGTGGATTTCACTCTAGTAAATGCTGGTTATTGGGTGTCTTTAAAGCTTTATGCACCATTGAGGAATATATTAAGTCAGAAAGAAGATGGGATGGAACATAAGGAAACAACTGAGTGATGCTGATTGGACGGTGGGGATGAACCAGACAGGGTAGTGAGGAGGACATTAAGGGGTGGTGGGCGAGGGAGTGACGCTTTGAGAAGTTCTGGGAATGACTTGACCAACTAATGGAAACATCTGAATTATATCATAGAACCTGATGTCCCATTGTCCCTACAGAGTGTTAGGCTTATCAGTTCACTTTGTCCACAATGCCCATTCCTTCGATTGAAACACAATATTTCTGGGCTGTAATATTCAGTTCTTGTCTATCTATAACGAAGCTTCTTAGTCACTCATCCATCCATCCATCCATTTTACACCAACTCATCCTGGTCTGCGTTACAGGGGGACTGCAGCTTACCCAAAGCAGCCTCCAATGCCACCCTGAGACCAGTCACCACTCAACAATTAGAAATCCATCATATTATCACTTATCTCAAAATCAGCGTTTTTGTATTAGTATGAAGTGCATTATGTCCTGTATATTACACTCACACACTATTAACAAATTATCATTATTAACATTAATAATTAATTATATTAATAATTAATAATAATCGTAACAACAACAAATCTGGTATGTCAATAGGGAGTTCTGGATTACTCCAGCTATGTAAGTGACAGTTCCACTTTTGTGTTTGTGAAATTTGCATCAAATTCCAATGTTGAAAAAAGTCATTCAACTCACGTTGCTAATAACGTATGAGTAACCAATCAGAGATTCACATGGAAATGATACTGAAGACAGATATGCAGCAAGATCCTAGCCTCAACACACATCCACACCAGGATTTTAAGCACCAGATTTTAGTTTAATTTGCTGTATCTGTTTAAATGTGCACTATGTCAGTTAGATCTATAAATGGGCAGTAAATATGTTAGTTCTTTGGTGACGTATGTGACTGATACTTCCTGTACAAAGTTCCAAAGAGCCATGTGGACAACAATCTTGTAATCAATGACTATGCAGAAGCAGAAATAAGACCCATGACTTCCCCCTGCAGCGGTATGTAACAGTGTGAGATGACAATATGATTGAAAGCGGAGTAATATACAGTGTGCCGGTATTTTGATTCCTAAAAAAAAAAAACTTGAAATGCAGCATATTGGGTTTTCAAAAACCCAGTGGAAAAAAAAACAGTGGGAAACAGCATCGGTATATGCAGACACAAGCACTGTTTTAGTCCTTAAAGAGAACTTGCCATGTCTGGTCTGAAGAATCCAATGGCATCTACTCACTTGAGTGCTTGTAGGCGCTACCAGACCACAGAAACATCATCAGTAACACCATCCTTTATTGTTTCCCTTGTAGACCTGGGGAATTTTGGGCCAAAATGACCACCTCAAGCTTTTGCTCCTTCTACTTTGAGATTGACTGGAATGCAGGAAGAGACATTTGAATGGACCTTGACCAACAGTACAATCTTCCAAATCCACCACCCCCGTCAGGTGCAATGGAGAGAATCACACAGATTAAGGCCGCTGTGTATAAAATATGTGCTTGAGGAACTGCCTTCATGGTCACCTAGCTGCCTGATCTCTGTTCTGGACATGGTAAGGAATTTCTGACATGAACCACAGCAACTCATTGTCTGCATCGGAACTGGCATCATTCTCATTGTTTAATTCAATCTGAAATCAATAGCGATAACATATTTGTTAATTGCATTACTGGTAGTACTGACAATGTGTATTGGCAAGAACATAAAAAAATATTCCACATTGTTCCTCTTTTCCGATTGAAGCGATGTCTTACTTTTCTATTGCGGTTCTTTTGCTGGGAGGTAGTCATGGTGACACTGAAGCACTCATCTCCTATACAGATGCCTAATCGCATCACCAAGAGGCCAAAGCAACTTAATGAGGCTCTGAGGATCACTACCCTGTGCTTCCTGAGCAAAACTACAAAGCTGGCTTTAGTGAGACCTTCCCAGATCGCCATGACATACAGTAGGTCATTTGCAGGGAAGCTCACATGGATTTGCATCCCCCTGTAGGGCTTCCCATATGTAGGTTTTATCCTGTCCATCCATCTTCCATACTCCTAGATTACAGGAGCCTGAGGCTTATGTTATGCAGCATGCACCTTGGACAGGCTGCAGGTCCAACACAAGGCATATTTACTTACACTATGGCCAATTTCTTGGAACCAGTTTGCATAAGCAAATGATTTTAGAGTAATCCTACGCAATTACAGAAAGAAGATGCAAACTCCAAGCACACAGTGCTAGGGGCGATATTCAACACCCCGTATTATAAATTATAAGTAATTATTCTAGAGCTCATAGTCTAGATAAAAATTTTAAATTCAAAATTCATGCCTTGTGTTATGTGAACATCAACCCTTCATATTCCATCAAATAAGAATTTCTGACGGTAGATAATGAAACATGATGCAAACATTCAGTTGAGAGGTTTTTGTTTTTCAGGGCTGCTGGTTGCAGAAGCTATTTTGACCTGAAATTTGGGCCATGAGGACTTTCCATAAGGAGGATCTCATCTCCAGCTGAGACCCTAGGCACTGAGTCTCAGGGATGATCGTTCTGAGAAGTACTTCCTCCCGTTAACTTGGTGGCGCATTCTGATGATCTTCAGAACTAGATGAAGATGGATGTGTTTGTAATAGTAGTTTGCCTTAATGACCATGTTTGTGGTGCTGTGAGTTCACTGCTGTAACAGCAGGTCACGGCATCTCTCCCCTGTCAATTCTTCAATCCAGACTATGGTAAAGCTTTAAAGTATTCTAGTTCCAAGTTTCTGTAGAAATCATTAAAATCAATAAAATTCACTTCTGGTCATTCTCAGCAAACAATTCAACTGAAAGTTATGGAAAAAGTCAGGTGAAGAGAAATACTCACCCATTTTGTCTTTACAGTCTCATATAAAGCATCAGGATCCAGTACATTGGTGAACATTGTGGACCATAAATGGGATTGCAACCATACAGACTGGTGAAGAATTTCTTCATTGACAGCTGGAGCACAGGGTTAAAATGTGACTCAGACTCAATGCCAGGAACTGACCCTGCAGACTCAATGTGCTTAAACGAGTAGTGGCACAATTCCTCAGACTCACAGTTGGTAATTACTGACTGACTCATTCTGCAGCGAGAGCACCTTCACAATGGACATGCCCTGATGCTGTTCAGACAGAGAACAGACAGACAGGAAGATATCCAGGCCAAATGAGCTGAGAGGCTGGAAGCGGGGAATCCTTGTAAGATGAGTCTTGTCTTTTGTTAATGAAGCAGATATTTCTCCTTTAAGGTTTAGGGTTTGTCTTTGGGCAAGGTGATATTAGCCGCCTATTCCTCAGCAGAACAGAACAACTGCCTCTCATAGAGACTGAGAACATGGTGCACGAACTGATACTGCTCAGCAGTCTGGATCATGCCTCCCCTGAAAGAAAAACACATGGTGATTTTAATCTCAGCAGGGCCATGGAAGTAGGAATATGCTGAAGGTCTCACCAACCCCACTGGATGTCTCACCTATCCAAGCGAAGCTGACAAGTGGTCTTCAGAATGTCCACCATCCCTTCATTCATCAGTTGCTTGCAGAGGATGGTGGTAGCAATGAAGCATCCAGTGCGACCGATTCCTGCGCTGTGGACACAATTGTAAGGTGATCTAGACAATAAACTACTGAAGAATATGACTCCTTTCTCCTACACGGATGAAGGTGGTTTGGAGAACATCAGCCACATTGTCAAAAGGAAAACAAGTGATGTTACCTAGGGGTGATATGGTGGTGCAGTGTTTAGCACTGTTGCCTCACACCGCGGGGACCCGGGTTTGAGTCTCAGCCTGGGTCACGTGTGTGGAGTTTGCATGTTCTCCCTGTCATCATGGGGTTTCCTCTGGGTACTCCGGTTTCCCCCCACAGTCTAAAGACATGCTGAGACTAATTGGAGTAATTAAATAGTGCATGTGTGAGTGTTCCCTGTGATGGTATGGGGCCATCCTAGGTTGTTCCCCACCTTGTGCCCATAGCTTCCAGGATAGGCTCTGGACCCCCCACAACCCAAAAAAGCTGGATAAGTGGTTTGGAAAATGAGTGATGTTACCTATTTCAAATTGCTGTCTTTACTGACTCTCTTTAGTCCAAACAGTAAATTTACTGAATAGTGTTTGGGATAACTCTTCACCATAATCTTCGCGTTGTCTAGTCACTTTAATCATTTTCACCTTCTCATTAATATTAAGGGAAAATGAGCAGAGGACATGCTGTTAATGAAAAATTCCATCGAGTGAGTTTCATTGATTTAAATAATATAGTTACATATTTTTTGCCTATAAGTCGGCAGTGATTATCATTATATCCAGTAACTTCTTCATAATAGGTACCATAATTATTCTTTGTTATTTAAAATCTGCTTGAATATTTTGAATCATCTGAAATGTTACAGCTTATGAACTTTCAGTAACTTGTAGCGTGGTCTCTGTACCAACTAGAGTTGCTTTTGTACTTATTCATTATATTCAAGGAATGACATAACTGGCAGGCAAGTGAGCGTTCACCTTCAAAAGCGATTTGTGCTGCAATCGTGAATGCATACATATTTTACGTGCATTTGGCAAGAAATTCTCGTGCATTTTATTCTTTATATGCTAATTTGTACTTCATTTGTGGTATAGAGATTAAAATGCACGGTAATTTCATGTCATAATGGCGCAAATCCCCATAAAATACGTACGTATTTGCGCTGTTACATTAATCAATTGCTGCACGTACCATTTTTAAAGGTGCTTGCGTACCAGTTATGTCAATCCATGATTATATTTGATAAAATTCTGATTCCTTTAAATTTAGAGATTTTGAAAATTAAACAAAGAGATTACCAAATTGTACCAAACCGGACTATTTAAAGTTAACAACTAATTGTCCGTCTACTTTCTGTAACTGTGTGCCCTGTTCACGGTCTTAGGAGCCTGTGCTTGGGGCTCTGTGCACATGGGAACTCGGGGGAGCTGCAGGGAAACTGACACTCACCATTCCCACCTGCAGGCAATGTACCAACTCCAATTAACATCAGCATGCTTTGGAATGTGAGGGGAAACTGGAGTGTCAGGAGAAAACAGCATAACAACACTGGGAGAACATGCAAGCTGCACACACATGGAACCCTGGCAGAGACTTGAACCCAAGTCCCTGTGGGAAGAGGCAGAAGTACTAACTACACCACCCTGGTGGTTAGGGTTCGATTATAAATGATGGATTAAGTATTTGGAGTACATGAAAGATTTGCAAGAATTAGGCAGCCTAAATATACGATGGTTTATGTCCACAGCAAACAAAGTATGAGGGCAGCTGGCGGACTTGAGTAGGTGGTGAGAGTCAACTGAGACATTCTGCTTGTGCAATTAAAGCACAGCCTTCTGGCGGTGGGGGAGACGGAGGTCAAAGGGGGCTTCGGCCCACCATCTGAGATGCACTCGGAGAGCCCCGCGGGTGTGTCTGCCCTCACGGCATGGAGCACGGGACCGAAGGCGATGGACACTGCTCCCACCCACAAACTCCCATTCAAATACACCCCCACGTCGTAGCTTGTGCCTGCCTTGCGGACAATGGGAACGGAAGGTCACTTAGGGCTTCGTGCTGCAGTTTTTTTTCAATATTGCTTCAGTCTGATTTTAGCGGGGGTGTTTATATAGCTATGACAACATTATCTTGGAGGCATATTTCAGTCGAGGTGCTCCTATGTTGCCTGTTTGCACAGGTTGTTGTCTTTCAGTGCTCCCTGGCAACACTTTCATATATAAGTTGCTTTCCATGCGGTAAGTGGATGTTTAGAAGTAAAATGTCTTGCGTGGACTGCAAACATGGAATTGGGAAGAACCTGCAGTGGACGATGATGGGGCCGCTGTCGGGGGGGGCCCGTTGCCGCGCATTCTCTACTTTCTCCACCAGCTCCAGCAGTGGCGGGGCCTTGTCCGGAGTCTTCTGGTCGGGCCAAGACGTATACCAGTAGTGCCTGAGACTGCGCACCTCACCATTGCACTGCGCAACAGACAGTTGCAAGCATACATTCATGCATGTGAGTGAAGGGCAGATACGCGGCACAAGGTCTGGGCAGGTGTTCAAAATAAAATACAGACGTAGAGGTGAAGCACGGGGAGACAGTGCCAGTGTGGAAAAACTGCTAGTGAGGTGTATGGTTATTTGGATCGATAACAGTTTCTTCATTTACATCTGTAGCTGTGTTGCCTAGGGCTTCAGTTACCATGACACCAAGGCAACCACAGTGAAAGAGTGAGAGAGATCTGGATTGTCTGCATGTATCTTTTCTCTGCTAGCACAAGCTGCCCCGTCTTGCTCTTTGCTAATATATATCGTTCCCACCTTAAGAGAGAAGATCCTCAGTCTGTAGTCGTTGGCCTGTATCACCTGAGCGACGGTGATTTCAACCCCTTCGTAGGTCACACTGTCCTCTGGCCAGTATTCTGTACATTTCTGAACAGGCATGTTACGTTGATGGGAAATCCGGTGACAGCAGAATGAAAAGGTATTGAGACACAAAAAGGGTATGAAACTTATTGAATAAATTCATTAGACAATGTACCTAAATTGATTGAACCATGTAATTGACATGATATTCTATGATAATAAATTCATGAATACTGGCATTTGCTGAAATTAATAACCTTAACATGTAATCAAGTTTCTCTGTTGATTGATTGTATAGATCCTTTATAGAATTTGGGATTTATAGAACGTTCATGGTCCCATGACCCCCACCAGAAAAGATGAATGGAAGGTGGGTGGATGAATCTTTGAAATGGATGCTGCTAAAACTGCTAGTGGGAGGACACTCTTAGGCTGTTCCTCAATATGCGGACTTGACCGTACTTGTGGTCTCGCTACCTGTTTTATGTCATCCTCCATTGCCAAAGACCACTTCCGATACTGAGAAAACAAATAGAGAAGATAGCAAAAATCCCCAGACGTCTTTTTAGCCCCACCCCAAATATCAGGGGTACATCGGTTGCATCCCCTCCAAATGAGAACAATCCCATGATTCATTGCATCCCAAGTCCGTTCTTGGGAAGCAAGTTAGCAAGTCCACTCTTGCCAAGACCACAAGCACGGTCTTTGTGTTCCTGGCATTAAGAAACAGTCCATTTTCATCCAGGAAGGTTAAAACAATACTGTGTATGTATGACAGGATGTGACTAGCCCTGGTCCTGTGCAACACAAATCAATGCTGTTCTTCTGCCTCTCATTAATACTAACAATGTCTAGGGACTCACCTCATTCTTCTCCTCAACGTTGGTGATCATAACGATGATGGGGGAGTTCTCCTGCCAAACCATCTTCCAGAAGTCACTGACGGTGTTCACTGTGGGGCCCTGGGTGGCGATGTAGGTCCTCTCTTCCCCTCCATAACCCTGCACACAGCGATTCATTCAACACCTCCACCTCCACAGGGGTTTGAGCAGTTACATACTGCCCTAGTGCAAATGCAGTGACTACTGGACTGCACTGATAAACATGAATGAAGCAGAGAGAACTCAAAGTTAGAAAAATACCCACTCTCAGATAATTAGCGTTGATGTAGGTGCTGAGAAAGTCATCTTCTTCTGTGGCTTTAAGGCAGACTCTGCTGTGCTTATCTGAAACATGGCACACTTTGCTCACACAGGATCATATAGGCAAGCCTTTTACCTCCTTCATTCATGTCTACCCAGGTCTAATAGGACAATAACACTCACTTGGGAGGATGGTTTTGTAACGGTTCTTTCTCACAATTCCTGGGTAGTTGTATTCCTTGGGGTCCACAAAGTTCATGGGAGTCTCCTGCAAGAGGCAGGCAAGCTGAGTTTGCAGCGATTACGTCGCCCACCCCTTGTCTGGCACCGGGGTGGTCAGTGCCGGCTGTGCAAAGTTGCGAATCTGAGCAGAAAACTCACATAGAACTCGGCCTGTAGGGCGGCGTCATCCAGGGCGCGGCTGTGCAGCTGGCTGGCAGCAAGAACATTAGAGGCCTTTTGGAGATATTCCCGCGCTGACTGCTCCCCGGGTGACAGGAGCGGCCCGTAGGGCTCAGTGCAGCCTGGAGTGCACATGTCCAGGGTGAGAGATACGTTGGAGCCCCTCCTGACAGAAGACAATGATCAGCCTTAGAGTTCGACAGTGAGCAGGGCAAATATTTCACTTGATCATCCTGCTAAAAACATGTAGACCTTCACTAAAATAACAACATTACAAGGCTATGAGAGAAAGCTTTTGCACCCTAAGGAACACAATCGACCCAATTTGCACTGCTGAAAATATCTGATATTGAAATGTAAAGCTGTAAGCTACTTTGGACAGAAGTATCTGACCTCTGATAGATATGGTCTTACAGTCTATATGCAGTCAAAACTGGTGCGTCACCTCTCCTGCAGCCCAACTGGCTTCACTGTGAGGGTGCCTGGGTCAGTCTCTGCCTTTATGTCCATGAAGGATTCAAATATTGGCGTCTCAGGGACAGGGTCCAGGTCGAGGAGTTCTTCCTGCTTAGTGTCGGTCCACTCGGAGTAAGTGAAGGAGGGCTGACGGCTCATGGATTGGCGCCGGCTGTTGGGGACAGTGGGGAGGCTGCCGGGGAACAAGGCTTTCAGACAGTAGTGGATCTGCAGAGGAAGAGTATTCAGAAGGTTTTTAGGTGAAGTCCCACATGTATCCTTTTGATCGAACTATTAATACAAAAAGTTGCAAATGCTGTTTAAATTGTAATCATATTCAGTTCACATTACCTGATGAGCAACCAAAATGAGTACATTAATACAAATGTACATTAATACTCTACTCTGCGGTCTCTGATCTTATGCATGGTTTTTCTCACCCACCCCAATGCCCAAGATGGCAATGCCAAGGAAGAGGGTAGCCAGTAGGGGGCATATGCTCTCTATCCTCCAGAGGTCCATCCACAGGGAATGGGACATCTAAACAAAAATAGGGAGAGAACAGTAAAATGACCATGTCCATGCATGGTGATACATTGTTCTCTGTTGAGGTGGCAAATGAAAAGCTGCTCAAATGCCGAACATTTTGTCACACGTGTTGTATTTTGGGTTACAATGCTAAGCACTGATATTATAACCAGAAGAGTTTCTGCACCTCTTCTTCTGTTGAGCTGTATGTCCCCAGTGGTGATAGCAGGTACTGCATGAGGTCCAGGACCTTGTGCGCAGCAGGGAAAGCGTTGTATCCATTCATCATATACAGGATCCAGACTCCCTATGCAGGGTGCCAAGAAAATATTGATAACACATGCCTAATGGCGGGTTGAAAGAACACTAATGCCAAGAGGAATCTCATGGGAGTTTTACTTATACTGGTCTGAAGGCAGAAAGAAAATGATTGGTTCAAAGAGATAACCAATGAGATTCTAGAGGAGGAGCATCCAAACAACTAAAGGAGGTGAGACCAATCAATCCAATGTCACATCCTCTACAATCTGACTGATTACCTTTCTGAACCAATAATATTTCTTCCTGACCTCCAAACATTTTTGTGTAAGTAAAACTCCCACAGGGTCAGAGGAACATCTGACATATGCAAAGTGATAGGCACGAAAAGTAAATGGCAGTGTTACATCATGTGAATGTTTGAAATCAATCTTGAATAAGATTTTCTGATTGAAATTGATAACAGAACAATAATTTTCATAAAATTTCCCAAAAACTTTCAGCAAATTTTCCCATTTCTATGAGGATACCAGCCCAGCATAGAGATGAATGGTATTCTGGTCTTGTTGTGATGTAGGAGTTTTTTCTATTCCAAGCCAGTTGGTTTGTTATTCCTTACGGTTATTTGGGATAAGAGACAGAGCCAAAGGAAGAAGCCAGCTCTGAAGACTGCCCTCCACCTCCTCGTCCACCATCGCTCCCAGCCGCAGGCTTCCTGCAGAGGATTCTGGGATGCCTCCTGGCCTCTCTCCCTCTCCTCCTGGGTGTCCTCTGGGAAGGGTGGCCTCATGGCAGCAGACTGGGTCATCGCTGCACGGCAGCAGTGTACCTTATGACCAACCCACAACAGGAACCACAGGTGGGAAATTTCAGAGGACATGATAATTTGTCCAAACTGAAGTGCAGCCAACAATATCAACCTCCATTGTCTTACTGAGGCTGTTAATCTGGCACTTTGATCCAAAACTACCCAGAACGTTTTTTCCTGAATCAGTTCAAGTCAGGCATTACATTCCAGAAGACAACACAAGGGTCACCCTTAAAATATGAATCAGAAATCTTTTGGCTAAATTAACTATTACCTTTTAATTATGGTTATAATGTTATCACTGGAATCCTCTTGACTATCTTCTTGGTATATATTTACCCGCATCTATCTTTTCACTGATGTTAGGATACATATTTATTCCTGTTGCACACTAAACAAGACTGTGTAATTTCAAGGCTATGAAATTGAAAAAAAAAAATAAATTTGAAAAAAAATCTAAATTGTAAGATGTTTTATTTCCTCCAAAGACAAATTACCTAAATTGAAGGATACTTTTTTTCCTTAGGTCTCAGGAGGATATAACGGAAAGGAGCAGTTGATTGTATATGAGTAAAATCAGAGCAGAGTGAACAAAGAAAAGACCAAGGGATTAGTTAATGGACAGGAGAACAGGAATTGTTCTTCATGAAAAGGGGAACAAAGGAAGGGGTGTTTGGATTGGCACAAGCCACAGTCAGGAGGAGGTGAACTTCAGGAGGGACATTCCAGTAATGGGCTGGGGTGGATCTCTGGAAGCCTGTGATTGTGAGGACTGCAGTTGGGTGTAGGGTCAGGGGCTGTGGGGGTTAATGCGAGGCCACCTCAGCCACCCCACACCCATCTTGGAGCTGCTTGAGTTCCTTCCACAGATTAACGGCAGGAAGCCAAAAATGAGGCTTTAAAGTAGTGTCCACCCTGAGCTCTCAAAGCTCTGAAGTGAAGGAGGACCAACTTGCAAGTTTATAACATCCTACAGGTCAAGAGCGAGAGCAGCCATGAGACAATATTAACAAAGCCCAGCAAAAACTACTGTTCATTGGACACATTGCTCATCTTTTGTGATTGTCTCAATGTGCCTTTTAGTGTTTTGGTATTAACAGTATTTCATTAGAAAACATGGTAATGCTTTACTTAATGCACTATAATGCATTATAGATACTTCATAGCGCATAAAAACATGGCTATAACTTTTTACAGGCATAAAAAGGCATAACACACTATAGTCATATGTATTGTGCATTATGAACGCTTTATGAAGCTCTTGTTTATAATGCATTATTGTTACCTTTATAATGCATTGTAAAGGTCAGTATAAGAATTAAGGATGCTTTGCACTGCCTTATTACAGATATGAATGATTTATGAAGCTCTCACGACATAATAAACATGGCCATTTATAAATAGGTATAATACTTTATAATACTTAATGAATGCATCATGATGCATTATGAATGTATGTTTAATGCATGGATATGGCCACTTTAACTAAAGTGTTACCAAAAACTCTGATTAAAGTACAAGGCATATGAACCATATACTGTGTAATAAAGAGTTTCAGTTTTACTTTGGTGTTGATATCTTTCTGGAGCAACATGGTGGCTTGCTCCACCAGGGATGGGTGTGTGATTCCTGCTCCTGGTGGAATTCACACGTTCACCCTAAGCTTCTGTGGGATTCCTCCAGGAAACATCAGAGTCTCCAGCCATCCAGAAACATGGTGGAGTGAATTCCTGTCTAAATTATCCATAGTGTGGCAAAGTGGATGCTAAGTCCTGCCTCGAAATGAACTGACATGTCTTCCAAGATATCACCTGCTGTAACAAGATCCCTGAAGCACATGAGACCCATGGGCAGAGCGAACTGGAAACCAGAACGATAACCAAGAGTCATGGTCCGGAAGGGAAGGTTAGGTTGGAAAACCTGAAGGTCGGACCTGAGGGAGGAGGGTAGGGCAGGCGCACGTGCAGACACATTTAATCGAGAACCACACCTACACTGGGATGTGGGATGGGATCGACACTCACTGGGTAGGGCAACAAGGCACATACACTTTTTAAACCACATATGAAGAGCAATGGGCACGCATGGATGAGCGAAAATCAAAAACACTCCGCAATCGAATGTATTCAACAATTCTTTGCACTGGGGAAGCTGGCTAGACCGGTTTTATAGGACTGGCAATTAAGCAACGCTGAAACCATGATGAGGCACAGCTGTCAGTATTCCGGTGTGGGAGACCTGATTTCAGGGTGTGGGACCGGGGGCCGAGGTCCTACCTCCCCCCTGCCTTGTGTCTGGGGATCATGGGAATAGAGTCCAGGCCCATTGTATTTCTGTATGGAATAAGTAGCGTAGAAAATGAAACATTCTGGTACATGGAAGTTCAACATTCTGATTATTCAAAGCGATAGAATGATTTCAATGCACGAGTGATTTGGCGTGAGTGGGATCTCTCCGATAATACTGTAGTGTTTTTCCACCCTTCCTGTAACAGACAGGAAAGACCAGCTTGAGCAGGCAAAAAATATCTACGTCAGGAATGGGTAACTTGTAAAGAGGCTTGTGTAATGCTATTCATTAGCAAGCATTCAGAATGGAAACAGATTCCTAACAGTCAGGAAAATTCAGCCAGGAAACTACACAATGTGTGAGTGTTACTTTTGTCTGCACTATCTAGAAAAGATTGACGTTATACTTTCACCTCTTGACCTTAGAGTTTACAAGTAATATCTCCACATACTTCCTTTTGTGAGAAACAGAATCATATCCGATCACTGTACTCCAGAGTAAAGATTTCAGCTGGAATTTGAGTCCTAACCAGGATTTTAACTTTTTACAGGTTCTATGCACTCTTGGATTGTGCCTTCTAAAAGAGAAACACAGCCATTTGTCTTGGCTTTGCCAAAAAGCTGGTAAAGTTCAACTTAAGTGACTGCCTACCTCCTTTAGAGAGGAGCTCACTGGTTGTCAGACAAGGAGCTCAGACAAGCTTGCCATCCCATGATATCAAACTGAGAGCTATAGGGGATTAGTGATCTTCTATTTAGTTGTATATTTTTTTCTTCCATTCAGTTTACATGAAGCTGTGTAGCATGGAGCTGAGATTTACCCAAACCTGTAGCCCCATTTTGTCAGTCAGGCAATGACTGTAAGCTGACTGGGACTCTGTGCTGGTACCCCAATTGGAGAGGCAGGGGCGGGATTTTGAGAAGGGCCGGGGCAGAAGAAGGCTAGCAAGAGGATGGAACCTGGCTTTGCAGAGCACTGAGAAAGGTGCTGTCACTCAGTTCAGAAATAACAGGGAATATCATTTTGGGATAAGAGTTTGACTTGTGCATCCTGTTGTTTCATTGATTGACCATATTACACGAACGGGTTAGTTTTTCTGGCTGCATAGTCATGGCCTAAGAGGACCTCAATAGTGCTTTTACCAGTGACACAAACATTCCCTGGGCCCACATAGAACATTTGCTATGTGGCTCTACAGGTACAAGTCTGACGACCAGAAGGACTGCAGGGAACGGTTTGCTTTGTTTGTTTTTTTTTTTGGAGCAAAACGGCCATTATGGTTTCTGTCTCAATGCACACAAGCTTAGATCAAGTCTGCAACGTAGGAGTGTTTTATTTTTCATCTTAGAATAGTCCCGAGTATTGAGTACAGAGTATTTATTAAATGTTGTTATTGGATGTCCTTTTATTTATTTTGCCTGGAAAATGTACTATTTATCTTATCTGTCTTTAAATTGAAACATGTATGGGAAGATGTGAACTGGACCCGTTCAGTTATATGCAGTTATAAAATTGTGTTATCTGTCATTGTAAGTTGCATGTATTGGGATTGTCTGTGATGCCTGTTGGTATAGAGGGTTAATGTTGATTACAGTCCGCAGTATATATGGAGTTTGGTCAACTGATTTACATATTAGTTTAATGCTATGGTGTGTTCTTTATGAATGAATGGCAAATTAATTAATGTAATGGCGAATAGTTAAAATACTCATTTTTCTTTTTTGGTAAACATGCAACAGAAGAAGTAAGAGCTCTGAGAGTGATGAAGCACACAAGCAAGTTCAGTCCCGCCGAGTGAGGAGGTGAGTAGGATCGTACCACAGTGCCTGCTCTCCTTCCTGTGACGTCTATGGTACCAACCCGCCAAACTCCCTGATAATATCAAGGACGGGCTGCAGAAGGGAACCAAGTGTTACAATCATCACCGATGACTAATTCCCCCAAGCTGTGCAGCCTTTTAACAAACAGCATGCACTGACCCCACAAAGATCGAAGACTTTGAGTTGAGTTGAAGATGCCCAGTTGACTCCCCATCTTTCATTGTATGGATCAGCCAAATTGTGGCATCACATGCCCTCAAGAGAAACAAGCAGCCAATCAGGGACTGGCTTTTTTCCCACATAGAAATATCCGAAGGCACTTTTTCAATCAAGGGTCTTTTCAGAGTCTGCTCTGAAACAACTCCACGTTCTTTAAAAAAATCTGGTGTTAATCTGGTATAAAAAAAATCTTAAATCCCGGTGTAATCCTGGTTCTGGTGGGAGGCTATAAGGCAGGTTGCTTCCAGGCTGAAATATTATAAGACAGCAGTACACAAGAACAAGGCAAAATTCAAGACAACTAGAAACCAACCAGGTAGAGAGCGGAAGCAACTTTCTAATGGCAGAGATGACAATTAACAATTAATTACAGTAAAATCCGACAGTGCCTCATAAATTGGAAGATGACCTCAAGTGACCTTCAAAAAGAATGGGAAACATTAAGTGCAAGTGTTAAGTGTCACGGTCCGCTTCTCTCGTGTGCCACGCCCCCTCATTAACCCTGTGTGGATTCCCCGTCTTCCACAGCTGTTTCCTGTTGCTATCATCAGTTCAGTGTATTTAGTCCGCGTTTCAGTTTGTCTCCCCAGTCCGGTCCTTGTAGTGTTATGTCGTTTCTGTCCTGTCCGCCTTATCATATGTTAATTAAAAACCTTGTTCCTGACTCCTCGTCATCCTCGCCTGCTTCCTCGGTCCGTGCTCGGCACATTCATAACATTAAGTGCACCGCTAGGACAGTTCATATCAGGCTTCTAGAAGCAGAACTGAAGTCCCAAAAAGCAAGGAAGAAGCCCTACATTAATGAGAAACGGGCTGCAGTTTGCAAATAGTTTTATTCACAGATGCACACCTATAAATTGAGAAATGAGTAAAAAAAATGGTGCTATGGTCTCTTAATTTTTTTCCAGAGCTGTATGTGTGTAGGGTGGTTGTAAACGTTAGCATTTGCATCTGTCTTGTTGCCCCTGCCGTATGCCCACATCAGTGTATGAAAGTCTGCACTCTAGTCAGTGTGAATCTGTGACGCACATGTTCAAGTGCGCACACACGTTTGGATGCATCGATGTGCGGGTCTTCCTGCTGTGTACGGCTTGTGAATATGTCTGGGGACACCTGGTATGTGTGTCTGGAGTCTGCCTGCGTCGACGTGTGTGCCTATGCATGGCCCGTTTCCGGCGTGTTCGGCTGCACAGGTACAACACTGACGGCTGGGCAACAACAGAGGGGCCATGCACTGAGAACACAGCCCCTCTCCCTTTTTGTCCACGGTGGGGTCCTGCAGCTGGAATCATCACTACACCCCCTCACGCCCCCTTCGATGTCTGCCGCCGTCACGCCACTTAAAAAAGCAACACGTGGGATGCAGATGACAATTCCTCTGTCCGAAAGCGAAACGCAACTCAGAAGCTACAACCGAATGCTTGCATAATTTAATAAATTTATTCACGTGTTTAATAATTGATTATTGCAATAAATTTTTCACTTACCATAAAACAGAAACTAGCCCCTCAGCAGAAGACGTCCTGTCTGGGCTCTCGCCTTGTGAAGACCTCGGTGAGGCGGGACCTCGCTTGCTCTCTTGTATCTCCTGACCTCTCTGTCTTGCTTGGTGAGTCTCTTATGTTCCCTCTCATCTGCCATTGCTTTCAGTCCATGTGTGTCTTTAGAATGTATGTTACCTCCTTACTTGAAATTCTTCACATTTTTTCAAAAATTCTCTTTTCACTTATATCTGTTTTTGTATTTTTTTATATATATATTTTTTTCCCTTCACAAGAGTACTGGGGAGAAAACAAGAATGACGTCCTGTAATAGTGAATAGCCTCACCAGAGGTACAGTTTCATTTAGCCTCCATTATCTCAATTGTCTGAATAGTCTGTGCCTTACATTATCTTTTTGGTTACAGCGAACACCTGACTCAACGCAATTGGGTCTCCCTGCCGTCCTCCTGCAAAATACCTACCTGTTAGAGGGTCGTGGCAGGTGTTAGATCACATGACCTAATGGCACCATTGGGGTGCTGTGGCTCTCCTTCAGTCTGGCTGCAGAAATTCTCCGCGCTGTGGTAGGACTCCTGAGCGGGAGATGAAAAGGGACAAGACTCACACACTTATCTTTTACCCCCGATGTCCCCGAAATTTCCATGCACTGCTTGTTAGAAAAGGGAAGCCAAGAAAAAAAAATATGCAGGCAATTGCAGTCCCAGTCAGTTCCAGATATGTTTTGGTTTTCCAGGATTATTTTTCAAGTATCTCCTTGTTCCTACCAAAACATGAAATTGGCAGGCAGCTGGATCTCAAAATATACAACTATACCTTTAATCACCTCCTTTATTTTGCCTCAGTTGCGCCGAGCAAAGGAATGGAGCTGTACGGCAGGCAAACTGACAAAGAGTGGCATCAAACGGATGAAGTCGCAGTTTCCAGAGCATCCTGATTGGAGGAGGCTGTTTACCGCCTGAGCTCATCCACCGTGGCACCTTCTCTCTCTCAGTTAACAATAGACTAGGGGAGCCGATCGCTGCAAAGGTGGTTTGAAGTGATGACGTGAGAGAGGCTGGCGTTTTTGTAACCATGGCAACAAACGCACTCTCCCGCAAACATGGGCTCATTGAGTGGCACTCAGTCGCAGCCCAGGGAGCGTTTGCCTACAGTGAAGCACAAGATCCAAAAGAGGTACATGTGATGATGGCGGCCAACAGGATTTCTCCTTTATTCTACATGAGATGAGGCAGAACTTAACAGAATCTGACTAGCATGAAATGACACACAAAATGATTACTGATTATCTGATGACCAAAGTATTTTACACATGATATTCCCAATATCTCAATCACTAACAGCTTGATCTATGACATATGGAACAAAAATATATTGATAGGGGAAAACTTCTTTTACACAATAAAATATATTTATACAGTGGCTCCCTGGATTATGAAGGTCGAAGTTACAATATTTCGACCCTACGGTAAATGGTTGTCTTTTTAGTATATTATTCTATTAATTACATGACATATTCAACATTTCATTAAAAAATAGGTGTGT
>JAABNY020000019.1:5502749-5520002 GCA_015164015.2 Brevimyrus niger
ATGGGTTCCTGCCCCATCCAGGACTGTTCCCTGCCTTGCACTCATAGGCTCAGGATCCCCAGATCTCCAGGAGGTTCCGAAAACGGAGGGATGATATTCATTATCATGATGTTTTGTCTGTCAAAGTGTCAGTTTAGCCATTTTAAAACCTCTCCTAAAGTCACCCCAGTATTTGTAGCAACCATCCAATACACCAATATACTTTTTCTGTGATAGACCACCCATATAGACCACCCATAACCCTGAATAGGACAATTTGTTACAAAAATGGAGGAATGAAAGTAGATTGTACTATTTAAGGGGGGGGGGGTTATTTTCCCATGTTATTAGCTGGAGTTGAACTAGTGCTGCCCCTATCCAGTGTGACATTATGCAGGCCCCTCCTTCATAATTTTTAGATGCCGGAAATCCCTTCTGATCAAGCTTCTGGGTTACTTGGTCTGATACAGACTGGGAGGCATGTAAACCTGGGAGAAAGAAAGCTCCACCAGACGGCTACCACCTCATATGACTCCATACCTCTATGCTTTCAGCTGCATCAGATGGTGCTGTTGGGATCTTTGGATCCATTTGATTCCTGCACTTGTCTTTTTAATGGAGGAGGGTTGTAATACAGTATACAGGATGCATATTGAATCGGAGAACAAGGACGCCATTCATATCACTGACAAAGCTTTAACTTGTTTTCTCAGGTCTTTCCTTTATTTTCATATAACTGTAGCAGTAAGTATTTAGTATTAACTATTAATCCAAATTACCACTGTTTCTGGTAGGTATCTCAGTAGGAAACAGTTCACTTCTTTCTGTGATTTCTGTGTAAAATATCTTTTCAAACCTGGCCTCGCTAAGTGTAATTTTGGGGGATGGAGGGTAAACTTGACAAATTGCCATATTGCGTGTTCATTTCATACACAAAGAGTCACAGTCTTGTGTTGAACGTAAATGAGAATCTCCATTTTTTTTCTGCAGTCCAATGGGGTTATTGTCTGCTGGCAACTTATCTGTTTATCGGGAGTCTCTGAAGGCTAGAAGTTAGAAATGCAGGCCATGTCACTGATGGGAAGTAGCAGAACTTGGTTCCCTTTATACCGCATGAAACGTAAACCAGGAATTTGTGTCATCTCACAGAAGGGTGCAAGTTATAGAATTTCTACCTCCGATCAATAAAATTCATTCTAATTCTAATAAACCCATTCTTTTTGGCTTCAGCTTCAGAGGGTCAATGGTTACTTTGTGTCTAGGGTCCACTTCCGGTTTATGCTTCACCCACAAAGGTACCAGTTTTCCATTAACTTTGTTGTCAGATAATAGGATCGCTGCCTTGGACGTCTCAACCAAGAGGATATTCTGCTTTAGCACAACACAGACACTCAATGGACTGTCATTGCACCGAATCATTGCACCTTGCACTGCATATATTAGTACAATATATTAGTATAGGTTTGCAATGCTGCTACTTTTTAACCATATACCTGCTTCTATTTTTTATTCAATTTTATAGTTAAGTTTGGTGCTGCACATCAGTTCGCTGTTGCACACTATATGGCCAAAAGTATGTGGGCAGTAGCTTGTCCGGCAGCATCTCATTACAAATCTGAGGACATTAATATGAAGTTGGCTGGCCGTTGTTGCTGCGGTAGCCTCTGCTCTTCGCTTTCCTTCGCTGCCATCCAGGTTGGACATTGAGGTTAGCTGACTTCATGTGGAAAACCACTTCTCAGCTGAACTTGGTCCTGGACATTTTGACGGTCACTTTACTTGTAGTTGACCATGGCAGCTTTTCCAGGGCAGAAATGTGACTGACTTAGTGGAAAGATGGCGTCCTATGATGGTACCAAGTAGAAAGTCCCTAACCTCTTCTGTACAACCAGTCATTCCAGTACTAGTATGTATTCCTGGACATGGACGTTACTTAATTATACACAGGTGCCAGCAATGGGTGTAACTTAATTAGGCAATCCCTCGATGAGTAGAAATGCCCATATACTTTTGGCGATATAGATTATTGTTATTTTCATGCTTTTTTTTCTATTTTATATAATACATAGCATTGGTAGAGGAAGCACACAGTTTCATTGTTCTTGTGCAAAGATCTTTAACACATTTTGGTGATGTTTTAAACAACAGTAGTTCTTCATGTTCCAAGGTGCATTTTTAGAGAGTTGGAAAATGCATCCAATGACGTATATTTATAATATACTATTTATAGAAAGGCATAACACATTATAGGCATGTTTATTCATGAATGCTCTATGAAGCTCTCACCTATTACGCACTATACATGCCTTCATAATGCATTATACATGGGTGCTTTAAGTGAAGTTTTACTGGGAATTAGTTCTTTGTGGAAGATATAGTGTCATTTGCAGAATTATGTGTGGTACTTGCCAAATTGCTTGGATGGTTGGTTCTTTAGGCATTATGCCAGCCAAACTTTTCTGTCCCCTCAAGTCATAAGGGATGTTTTTCTGGAATTCAAAATATGGCTAGCCTACCTCTTGGGCTGATGTTCAAATACAAATTGCTGCAGGTTACCCATGAGAAAATCTTTAAAGCCATTGTTTACTGCTTAGAACCTCTTTGAACACTGAAATTATATGGGAGGGGGGTGTCCAAGGATGTTCCAGTGGAGGACCTGGTTTTACACACCACAGACAGTTGGGGAGAACATTCCATGTGAGTATTGGGAAACCTTCAGTGTAACTTCCTCTGAATTTTTTCTCCTGTGTCAAAAAAACCTGAGAATTTCGTGAGTTTAAAGCCCTTATGGAGACCTAGCTCTTATCAGTATGGAGATTGGTGCTGGATTCTGTTCTTAAATTCTCTCCAACCATAGAGGACAGAAGTGCCAGCAGGAAGTGGGAGAGGGGGCACGGTCGACCAGCACAGCCAGTGGGGAACAACCAGGAAGTCAGACACCTTGCAAATACACCATAGCTACAGAGCTTTCTGTAAAGATATATACATACTTTGAAATTCTAGTTATAGGACAAAATCTATTCCAGTTATTTTAAACTTATTTATTGTATGTGTACCTACAGTATGTATGGTTTAAATAAATAATATGAAAAATGCCTTGACTTAAAACACATGCAGTTACCTACCTACATTCTTTATTTTCTTTAAAAGCCACGTTTGTGCTGATATTCAGTATATTACAATTCACCCTGAAACCTACAGGTGCCATTATAGGTATCTTTCATGATAAATCTTGCGGGATTTTCCATTTTAAGATGTAATTGTTTGCAGTCCCAATTTTTCCTGGATGACCAGAGGAATGAGTATTACCATGCTCAGTTTGTAAGAAAGACATTATTATTCTCTTTTAGTCTTCAATGGGTGCAATTAGTAATGTGTAAAGTTGTGTTTAAAATTTTTCTACAAACAAAACCCAATTGCAAATTCATGGTTTCATGATATAGGACACGCAGTGTTCAGTAACTCACCCTTTTTGTGTTTTTCTGCTGTAATGTTTGTAGGCACATATGTGTGCCCCAGGTATGTTAAGGCGGAAGGCTGACGCGTGAACCAGGGGGAACAATGACATACTGTATTACGAGGCTAGGGTGAAAACGAGGCATTGTAACTGGGAAACGAGGCCATAACCACAGAACAGCATAGGCAAATCTTCACGGGTAAAATGTTCCACGCAGGGTAGAAAATGCAAAAGTTCTTTCAGTCGACAAAGGAACTGTTTGGAGCGAGGGAAGGGTCAAATGGGTCAAGCCTACAGGTGTCACTTCAATAACTAAAAAATTAATTTTGTTGTATGTCCATGTTTATTTGGCATTTCTGTTCAAGGTTTATAAATGAAAAAGTTTTGTAAGCATCCTCATTGGGTGGGGGAGAGGAGGGCATTCAAAATTAATGTGGGTAATCAGCCTGACACATTATTGTAATTACCCTAATTTCCTGTTTATCGTCTAACGTCATCCAACCTCACTGTGGCGCAATAAATGGGTGATATTAGGTACAGTGATACAGTGGCAGATAAAATCAATCATTGAATTGTCACACACTGTGAAAGCAGTAACATTAAACCAATATAGCTACCCTGACAGTACACATGCATGGGCACCATGTCGCCACGATGCTTTACAATCCATCGGCAAAGCATCTCCGAGGTCGGTTGGTCATCAGGACGATGATGTTGGTGTATTCTTCCGGATTAGGCTGTATGACCCACAATAGGGTTATACCGTATGTATTTATATACTATAGGATAGATTTGTTCCATTTACCCCACATGTAGGTGTACAGTTTAAAACCATATACCACTCAAACAATTTAACTGATTGTTATACATTTCTTATTTAAAATATTAACAACACGACAGAGACAGTTATGCTGAACTGTTTAACGCAAAATTATTGAAAAAAATATGTGCTCACTGAAACCCACATTAGCTTACGTAATAATTTAAATATTATTAATAGGTTGAAATGGAATGCAGTCTTTTAACGATAACCTTAAACCAACATTCTGGCGACTTGTGTGTGCTGTCTGGGTTTGTATGCATTAACCAGAGAACTGATTCCCTAGTCACTAGTCACTTTTATTTGCAGTAATTGGTAAAGTAATTGATTTGTTTTTGAATGAAGTAGCTGTAACTAATTACTAATTTTCAGTAACTTGCACCACACTGGTCCTGGGCCTACAGGTTACCCAGGCGAACATCTCAGTGGGATGCATGTGTTTACAGTATACTGTACAGTATTAATAAATGAACAGTATATAAATAAAAGCTGTCGGAATTTCTCTTCTAAACTAGTCACCATTTATACATGATTTGGTTACCATACTGCAGTTGGTTACTTATCTGCAGTTTTAAAACATTATCTATAATCTGATTATAAAATAAACTATTTTTTTTTGGCATTCGTCATTTGCAAATGGAGTGACAAACAGAAGTCTTGCTGTAGAATGAGGAAGTTTTATTTATATTTATCGTACAAGCCGTTACGTGGTGGTGTGGGGCCAGGCGTATTTTTGGCCCATGACGTTGCTGCTGGCTTGGCAAATATTTCTTCCTCCTGTTTTTCTTTTCCATTCGTGCATTTACTTCCTTATCACTTAGTCACTCAGTAACACTGATGTTAATAGTTCACTCATCCCATTCCTGACGTTTTATTTTCAAACAGTGAAGGTATTTTGTTTGCCTTGTGACCAATGTGAGAAATCTTACAGCAAATCTATATTATTCCATTATAAACCTAAAATTAACTACAGCAAAAGTGTTGGGGTAGTTTGCAAACCCTACAGACTATTTACAGGATAATAAAACTACTATACCGGAAAATGGGAAATGTAGACTCTGTAGACCAGCTGACTCTTTTCTCCAGGAGTCCAATGTATCAGAATCAAGCCTAAGGCCCACATTCCTACATTCTGATATGACTGAAACTACCCGGCCTACCCATTGTGCTGATATTCAGACCAACTTAGCCCTTCGATTTAAAGCTCATTTAATGGACTCCTGTGTACATAAAATAAAAGGTAGAATTCCAGCCTTTTAGGCTACAGAAGCAGCATACAGTATGATACATTTTTATGCTGTGATTAAGAACCAAACACATTATTCTAAAAAGGTGTTCCTTTCTTCAGATGTAAATTTGTGAACTTTCGTGAGGGAATCTTCGCTCCCCCTTCCCTAATTGTGACGGGGGAACTCTGGGTTACACTACAAACTCCATTTATCATAATGAACGCTTTTTATTATGGGAATAACAGGCGTCGTGCTTGAATGCCGAACATTGTGAGTTACTTGCACCCTGTTGAATAGCATGTGTGGCTCATTGTCTGCCACGTCACTGTTCCTTTTTGTGCCAAAACGTGAGATCAAGTTTAATGCATGTAAATCTCATTTATGGTTTCATAATAGGTTGTCTTTTTTGACATATTGTTATTGGGGGGCTTCTTAGTGAATTAAAGCATTGAAATGCTCTATTGGGCTTTGTTTATGACTGTATATATTAATTATGCAGTATTATATCCAGTTGGCAGGGAAAATATTGAACTAAATGCAGGGTAGTATGCCCACATCACGCATGCTTGACACGTGTGCTGACACTATTGTGGTTAGCTGTTGCTGTGAGAAAGGGTTCCTGAAGCTGAAGCAGGAACAAGTGGGTTCCACTTCTGAACACACATCGTCTTACTGTTATTCAACATGTTTATAATCATCCATCCATCTTACGGCTGGACATTAAATGTCCTGCATTAGACATCAGGATGGCCCCATAACATCATTGCATTGCTCCTCAAGCAGCACTAGAAAGAGATGCATTAAGATGTTGATTGGCCCAGGGGCTGTTTTAGTTGTCAGAGGTATAGTTGTTGTGACAGTATAAATTGTTGACTAGTCTGCCTTGTAGATGGTACAAAATACAAGTGTTTCCACACCTTCAATTGATTGTCAATCAGAACATTGCTGTTGGGGTGGGCAGTGTGTGGCTCAGTGCCCTTGTGTTTATAATCAGACGGTTGTTGGTTCACGCCTGGCCTCTGCATGTCTGCAGGTCTTTCAGCAAGACCCTTAGCCCTCAGCTCCTTGGGTATGGCTATGGGTGGTTGCCCTTTATGGTCGGTTTGCTCTCACCTACAAAGTGCAAAGTGGGGGGATGTTAAAAGAGAATTTCCCCATAGGAATCAACCAAGTTTAAATGCTTTTGCGTAACAAGTTTACTTAAAGCGGTTTACATAAGGGTGACATGTAACCGTCATAAGAATGACATGACATATGATTGACATATGACAATGACACATTATTGATGTTTATGACTGTTGTCATAATGTGTCATTCGGTTTTTGGATTCTCTGATTTGTTGCAGCAGCTAGCAGACATGCCAGTTGTGTTGTACACTTTCTGCCTGGGTGATGGAGGGTCACCTACAGAAAGAATCTCATCACTTTCTTCCCAGGGCTCTGTAGATGGGAAACGCTATGAGTAAACAAGCCTCCCTCTGTCAATGCCTCATTCAGGCCCAGCTGATGGGATCCGGGCCTTTCCGGCTGCATGCCTCTGGTTGTAGTCACTACTATCTGCTTATTTGCACACCTCAATTGTTTATTTGCTCAAACATGTCTAACTCATTCCAAGTTTGCACTTGTTATAACTGGCATGTCTTGAACTCTAATTGCTCATGACCACGTTGTATTTTATTCATAAAAATTTTGTTAGATTTATTATTTATGTGAAAGTGCTGTTTTATATCTTTTGGTGTATATATATATATATATATATATATTTTTTTTTAATCTTTACAATGCACCATGGGGGACTTGTGTGGAATGACATTTCAATACACTGCATACTGTGTGTATTGTTGCATCGACAATAAACCAATCTTGAATTTTGAATCTTCAGAGCAAACAGGAACACTGTGGATTCTGAGTGGAGAGTCATGGGGAATTGGGGAATCTTGCCCCTCTACCTCCTTTCCTCCTTCCTGGAATATTCTCAAAACATAATCCACTGAGAGTGTCAGGAATCGCTTAGTGCCACACAGACCCTCCTCAGAGTTTCTGTGGAGCCACCAAATCTGACCTACCAGGGTAATGTTTTCCAATATACATATTTATTTTGAAGATTTTAACAACTCTATTAGTTAAGTTCTCCCCAAACGAGCTTGATGGGCCGAAAGGCCTCTTCTCATTTGTAAATTTCTTATGTTCTTATGATTGTAGTACATCGGATGAGGTATTATGTTCTATTCTTGGTTGTAATAGGAAAATGACATTAGATAGATCATTTGTATCAAGTAGGTTCTGAAATCCATTTTATTATTGTGGGGACGCCTTTCTTATAATAAATTATAACCCAGTACATTGTAAATTAAGCTTTTGAAGCACTTTAGATCAGGGTCAGGAATTAACTTAGCATTCCAAAAAAATTAAGCTGCACCATTTATGCCTGAAATTTCTCAAGTCAGTGTTGTGGAAACGTCTGAAAAGCTCCAATCTAAAGTTAATGGTACATAATGTCATATACATATATCACCCTGATAGCAAATGGTATTTTATAGATATTATGGAGGTTTATAGCATTGGATTCTAATGTGTTTCTGGTATAGAGAATTTCTGAAGAAATCGGGAGGATATGTGTAGTGGGAATGCTTTCTGGAATTCTTCCGTGTGCCAGAGCAGTTTGGCAGTCATGAGAAACTTCATTCAGGCCTAGTGAGCATGTATTGATGTCGGGATAAGAGATTAAACTGTATCAGTGTTTGCTCTATTCTTCATACTGCCACATTTTCCAGCTTAGGTTCAGTCTTTCATATGTTGATTCACAGTAGAAGCACTCGCATATTTACCAGAGTAATTAAAATTTAATTTGTTTATTATTAGCTATAACAGTAAGTCTTCATGACATTTATCATGGGATAGTCTACTTTTTTGGTGTCCTCCTGAGTAATCTGCATGCTGGCTAGTTGCCAAAAAAGGCTGAATCTTTCACAGAACAGTGAAGTACCCTGTTCTTGTATAGGAAACACAGACATGTCTCACTCAGTATGCGAGACATTTGGCTCCAGTTGGGCTCTATTCTGCTTGTCCACATCTGGCTTTCTGCTCACATTATTGAAAAGCTTTTTAATTATAAAAAACTTGAAAGGTGAGTCTGAGAGTCCCCCCCAGTTTGAAAAGTGCGGGGAAGGAAAGTTGGTGATATAATGGCCAGTGAATAAGGCAAGAATGATATCTGTCTGATCATTAATTTTCCTGCTTCAGTTTCAGCTCATGTACCAGCTTCTCTGCAGCTTCTCGTCAGGCTTACTGTAACTGTAATAGGACTCTCATGCCAACCTTGGTACCAGCCCAATCGCTGTCTGGCTCACGTAGATATTTTAAAATGTGAGAAGCACTGTCTTCTGGTTAAACCACCATGAACGGAATTGCTGCTGTACCCTTGGGCAAGATGCTTATCTCAAATATGTTGAATATTAATGTTCCACTGTACAAACAAATCAACTGCCAGTTAGCTGCTTTGGATAAGAGAAGGAGGGAGAATTTGCGGCCTGGTGATGGGCATGGATGGAAAGGGAGCGGGGGATGTGACCACCAGTGCCAGGGCTAGATCCTGGATTTGCTGTGGTTAATTTGTTTACTTGATCCCTCAAAAAAGTCAGTCAAAGTAGCTTGTTATTTCCGTGGTCTGGTTGACAACTGACCAATAAAAAAAAACATACGGTTATGTGTGCATGTGTAGGACATGGTCCCTTTAAGACTGGCTTAAAAATGAACCCGGAACTTCTCTATGTTACTATCAGAATAATGCGGCGAACGAGATGGTAGGGGTCGGTGAAGTGTAACTTGTATTTAAACTTGATTTGCTGAAGGGCATGGCAGAAATGCTGAAATGCCCAATTTTCCCCATTAATTATTAAGGGAAAGGTTTTTTTTTTTTTAAGTCATGGAAATGTGTCCTGTTTTTACCCGTTAGTTAATGTTGACTGTTGTGCCATCTTACACACGTGGAAGATCGACAACGGGAGGAAGACGACTCTTCTCTTCTGCCAAATTTTAGGTTTGATTTCCTCTATCAGACAGTGAAGGGGCACCTCAAAGGTACCACAGTGGAGGTTTCAGCCGCCTGTTTATGACGACATGATCGGCAAATTGGAAAGTGCCGGCTGGGAATCTGAGACGCAGCTCACTGTGCACAAAGGAATAGATATACAGCATAGTATGGCCAGACAGAGACGTCTAACAGAAACAGAAAAGCTAAACGCAGTGTTCAGTATTTGTATGTAAACAAAAACCGGTCAAACGTGTTAAACATTGTCATTCATTGTTACCCACATTTTTTATTCATACCATAAGCATGCCTTTCCTCCTTCCTCAGACATCTGATAGAAATCACACATTCACATCCATTCCTACATACCAGCTTAGCAACGGCTTGGATCCGCCCAATACCTGCCTACCACTGGCTGCCAGCACCTGTCAGAACTGTTGCGTCACTACCCTTCTTCCGGCTAAATTAAAACCATTACCTTTTCAAGCTCTGAAACACCCGTCATAAGTTTTTAATAATTCATGGTGTAATGTTCCTAATCTGTATCTTTTATGTTATCATACATAGTTTTGGGCAAACAATCACTTAAAAAAGCATGACTGTTGTGATATACATATATTTGCAGATTATTATTGTTATTAGTAATTATATGCACAATACACAAAAGGCAATTATTTTCTAATCAATGAATCAATTCATTTTGATAACCGTGTCATCGAGTGATCAACTAATCGATTATTTTGGCCAAAACACAGGGTTTAAAGTACAAATGCTGTATTTAAATAATCAAAAAGCATTTTAAGTCATAGTTCTAATAAAAAAATGTACACAAGGTAGACAATATCTATTTAAAGTTACACAGTGACAACAAAGATCTGCTGGCTCCGCTACATTTAAGCCCCGTAAAAAAAAAAAATCCTGTATATATGGCATTTTGACTGTGTTTTCAAAATGAATCTTATTATGGGAATACGGTATATCATGGTATTTTGAAATCTTGGTCACAAAATTAGCTGGGAACCGACGCACCACTTGAAGGATTTATTCGCCAAGACTTCAAAATGTCACGGGATACTGTATGACACTGCTGGCATATCTCCCCCCTTCTGGTCTGGTGGAATATTATCGCTGTGTGTATGCGGTAATCGTGACCGTCTATGACCACGGACAAAAGCAGTATGTGGGATATGTGGAAAAGAGGAAAAGGCTTAACACACCAATGTCAGCGTTGCTAGGTTGTGATACAATTGTACATACGTTATGATACCGCAAAAATACAACCGATTGAAGACATAATGAGTTGTTAACTATTTTCATTACTAAATGTTATTAATGTTATCGATTAGTTGTTGGACCTCTAGTGGCCATTTTAACATTAGAACTACTATCCTGCGCAAATTTCCGATTAAGTTTCATCTCAACTAAATGAAATTGTGCTATGAAATTCTTACTTGCATAATTCCTAGAGCCAGTTTGACTATATGAATTTGAGATATCCACCCACTATTGTACTTGTATGGCTCAGCACTGTACACTTGGAAAGTTAATATCTTTTCATAAATGGGGTAAAATGATAAATTTGTTTAAGCCTATCTACAGCTGTATTTATATTTAAGTCATTTTAAACACAAATGGGTCCTATGTAGAGTCTTTCTAAGAGATGGTCACATATATTTTCCATGCTTAAAAATTTACGTCATACATCTCACCTGTAAATTTTTGTTTCAACGTACAATTGCAGGCATATTAAAGTTTTTGTGATGTTTTTTATTTTTTTTTTTAAATCTTGTACAGGTACAGACTTTCCCCTCCTTTCTATGTTACGTTTTTGGTTGTGAATTAAGATGGGCTTGTAATTTTGAAGCATAAACCTTTGCATATTTCCTTATTCTATGTGTTTTGTGAAAAATCATATATGAATTCTCTATAAATACTTTAAATGGACTGCCGTATCATTATTTTTTGATTTATTGGTCGTTTATTAATCAAATCCTGTATTACGAATTAAATTAGTGTTGTGTGTTTTTATATAATCTTGGAATAAATATTAACTATAATACGAATTTACAATATATGTACAGTACTGTGCAAAAGTCTTAGACAGTCAAAGGAAATGTGAAGCTTTTTATATGTGTACTAAGTATATATTTGCTCAGAACAACACACACAATTTAATATCAGAATATATGCAAATTAGGAACGCAATAAAAACTAACAAGAATTTCTTCAGTTTTCCAAAAGGTTACTGATAACTGGTTGGACGGCTAGAAGAACCGTCTGAGTTCCCTAACCTCTCCTTAGGGCCTCCTCAGCCATTCCATGTATTCATTACATTTCATCATCAGCTCTTTTATTTGACTGTTTTAGTTCGCTTAAAAGGTTAATGAAGCATTGATTAGCCAAACAAAGTGTGCTTGTGGTCAAATCAGAAAGTATATGGGAGTATTGGATGGTCGCTACAAATACTGGGGTGACTTTAGGAGAGGTTTTAAAATGGCTAAACTGACACTTTGACAGACAAAACATCATGATAATGAAGATCATCCCTCCATTTTCTGAACCTGCTTATCCTATTCAAGGTCATAGGGGATCCAGAGTCTATGGGTGCAAGGCAGGGAAGAGCCCAGGATGGGGCAGGATCCCATCACAGGTCACACTCACACACCATTCACACGTAACTCCAGTCAGCCTCAGCATGATTCTGGCTTGTGGGGGGAAATCAGAGTATGTGGTGGAAAAACACAAAAGACAACACGGGGCGAACATTCAAGCCTCACACATAGAACCTTGGCAAAGACTTAAACTCAGGTCCCAGAACTGAGAGAACCGCTGCACCACCATGTCGCCACAATGAAGATCATTTAGACATTGTTTTCTTTGCCTAAGACTTTTGCACATTACTGTATTTCAGTGCTTTTTCACTTTTAAAGTTTGTGAGGATTTAGATGATTCTTCCATAACAAATAAATACATTACAGTAATGTTTTACATTATCATATCCTCTGAAATTGTCTCATGTCACAGATGTGTCTTGTGGAGTGTTTGAGGGGCCTGGCTATGGTTTGTGACTAACTGGCGACATCTGCTGGTGATTTGGATAATTGTGTCTTACCCAATGAGCTGTTGCATTCTTTTCCAT
The DNA here is from genome assembly GCA_015164015.2 of Brevimyrus niger. Classification (NCBI taxonomy): domain Eukaryota; kingdom Metazoa; phylum Chordata; class Actinopteri; order Osteoglossiformes; family Mormyridae; genus Brevimyrus; species Brevimyrus niger. Next base: position 5,515,403 of record JAABNY020000019.1, read on the forward strand.
CTGTCCATTTTCCAACCTGCTTGTCCTACCGGGGTCTGGAGCCTATCCCAAGAGCAATGGGCACGAGGCAGGGAACATCCGTGGATGGGGGGCCAGCCCATCGCAGGGCACACTCACACACCATTCACTCACACAAGCACACCTATGGGCAGTATAGCAACTCCAATTAGTTTCAGCATGTCTTTGGACTGTGGGGGGGGGGGGACTGGAGTGCCTGGAGGAAACCCCACGACGACACAGGGAGAACATGCAAACTCCACACACAGGCACCACCATGCCGCCCCTGCGTTCCATTCTTTTTCCATTCAAAAATTACACTTAATTTTGTTGTCTTCTCTTCGCAGGGCGTCAGATCGGATGCGTGTAAGTACCGTTTCGTTTTCTCAAGATGGTTAAAGGACTATCATTTTCTATGAGAATTATTATATGGAGAAAGAATTGCCTGCTTATTTTGCCGACCACTGTACCTGTGCAATAACCTGATCTCTGAGGATGAGGGTGAAGGTATTGATCTCTGAGGATGAGGGTGAAGGTATGCATTTAAATATCACAGTGCTGAATTTGTCGTCTTCGCTGCTCAGGCTCACCTCAGGATTTCGCAGCTGAATTCGTGTTTCCATCAGTCATTACGGTTTCTACTGGAAACTGCACTTTTAACTCCAATGTCACTCAGGTCAACTTCAGCTACTTTATGTCGGTCACATGTGCACGTAAGTCATCAAAGCCCCGAAGTATATCGTCAATCAAGGAGTGGAATTTGAAGTGTACTTTTGCAGTGTGCATGTATTACTGAAATCGATTCTGATTCGTTCGGTCTGTCTTGTATTTTTTATTCCGTCAGGAAACAATGACAGCAGCTACATCAAGAACAACTATACTTTTAATGTTACTAATGTGACACTTGGGCAAAATTACACGTTCAACATAAGCGCCTTGTTTGGGAACGATAGCTGTCCTGTGACCCTTTACAGTCATACATGTAAGTATTCTTTAAATGTTGAAATAAAATATGTGCAAATCAGTGTAACATGTTTGCCTTATTTTTATGTCTATGTTTTGATTGTTATGGTTGGCTGTTGCAGCTCATTTCAAAGTGTCAGGTATTTATTTCAGACTCAGAGTGACTTGTTGTTTCCGTGTTGCAGACGTTAACCCGCTGACAGACCTCAGGGTAGTCAGCCAGACAAATAGATCCATCGGAATCAGCTGGGACCTACAGCCAAACGTGACCTTGGGCACATTCAGCTACTCTGTATCCTATAATAACTCCACCTTAAATACCACGAGTAAATCTGCGCTTCTTCAGGACTTGCAGCCTGGGACTCCGTACAACATTTCTGTGATGATTGTGGTACCCCAGAGTACTCCCCAGGTTACAGTCTTGGCTTACACCAGTAAGTAACAGGCCACACCACACACACAGGCACCATCTCAGATAAATTACAGCTAAAATGCATTCTTGGTCACACCTACTGCTCATTGAATAATGCACTGCTACACTCATAATGTGAATTACATTGTGCTTTCCAGGTTGGTGAGCTGGTAGTCATGTAGGGCTTCTGCATCTTTTGGGCCTGTTGGCACTCACTGTGTATATACAGTTGAGGACAAAATGATTACCCCCCCCCCCCCCCATGAAAATATCAACGTTTTAAAATTAAAGTTTTTTTTAGACGTTTCATGCAGAAATGAAAATATTCCACAGAAACCAAAAACTACCATGATGAAAATTATTAGCCCTCCGGATATTAATAATCGATTGTGTATCCTTTTTGTTGGATAGCAGCCTGCAGTTGTCTGTTGTAGTTTTCAGCAAGTCTCTGACAGCTCATCTGAGGAGTCCCAGCCCATTCTTCTTTGGCAAATCTCTCAAGCTTCTCCAGATTTGATGGCCTTCTAGCAGGGACCTTCTAATTTAGTTCATCCCACAGATTTTCTATTGGATTGAATACTAGGCTTTGTGCAGGCCTCTCCATTATGTTCACTTTGGCCTTCTGGAGATAGTTCTTCACCTGGAGAAATGTATGTTTGGGATCGTTCTCATGTTGGAAGACGAAGCGATGACCCAGGCCCAGTTTTGCTGCTGACTGCTTAAGGTTTTCTTATATGATCTCCACATATATTTCTTTGTTCAGAATTCCTTCCAACTTGACAAGATTTCCAGTTCCTGATGCACTGAAGCATCCCCACAGCATAATGCTCCCAGCACCGTGTTTCACTGTGGGGACGGTGTTCTTTGGGTTATGCGCCTCTTCCATCTCCAAACATAAGCAATGTCTCTATGACCAAAGAGCTCTAGTTTAGTCTCATCTGACCATAGGACATGCTTCCAGTATGCATCATCTTTCTCCAGGTTGCCCTGAGAATACTTTAGTCTGGCTTGAGGGTATCTCTTCTGGAAAAGTAGAGTCCTTCTTGGTCTGCAATCTCGAAGTCCATTCCTGGTCAGGGCTCTAGTGATTGTCTTTTTTGAGACCACAATTCCTGACTTGGCCAAGTCATTCTTCAGCATCTTGGCAGTCGTTCTGGGGTCTTTAGACATGTCTCTCACTGTAGTAGTTTTCTTTCTAGGGTTTTTGAACTCTTTCGCTTCCTACCTCTGCCAGGCTTGTTCAGTACTGTGTGGCTCTCTTTGAATTTCTGGATTATACTTCCCACTCCAGTCCTTGACACTTGGAAACACTGTAATAACTTTGTATATCCTTCTCCTGCTTTGTGTGCATTAACAATTCTTTTTCCCAAGTCCAAGCAAGTTTCTTTTGTTTTTGGCATGGTGCTTTCTAAAATGACAGCTGAATGAAGCTTATTGAGGATTTTACACTCAGTTTTATACCTTCAGTTTGAACTTAATTGTTAAGTTAAATCACATGTGAAGTAAAAGCACATCGTTATACATAAGTGACTTGTACAATGGCTCAATAAATTGTAATTTCTTAAAGGGGGCTAGTAATATTGTCCCTGGTCATTTTTGTTTTTTTCTAAAATAATTTTTCTATTGTGTGCAAATATAAATAATTTGTTCCTTAAAGAAAACTAGTATGTTCAGAAATGCTATGTTGAAAATTCCTTGGTCTGTTAAAAATGCACTTTGGAAAATCTTGAAGAAACTTCAAATTTCATAGGGAGGCTAATAATTTTGTCCTCAACTGTGTAGTACATAATCAGGGTTGCCAACTCTAACATATCTGATGTGACTCTTGCACTTATGCAGGAAATCTATACAAATTTATATTATAAACCTATATTTAGCTATATCAATCACGTTGGGGTACTTTGCAAACCGTATAGACTATTTACAAGGGAATAAAATTGTGCCATACATTTAAATGAGTGTGCAGACATGTCGCGAATTGAAAATCTCATGCCAGCCAGCTGCCCAAAATTGGCAACACTGTACAATTGGCGTTAATACTGAAATGAGTCAACACTGTTAATAAGGAGCTCCTACAACAATGAGAAACTAGCTTGCAGTTACAGTGAAGTGGCTATCAATTAAATGGCCATCACTGCAGGTATCTTTGGCTTTGTTGTACAGGACTATGCAGAATGTTGACCTGTCAGTATGACTCATTTGATGGCAGTAAAAGGTTCTCTTTATGTTATTACTGATACATTCTTGGAAATGTTGATTCTGTGTCTACAGACATTGGCAAAAGTTTTTTCAAATGAATTTTATTAACCTGATCATACAAATATGCAATTTGACTTGTAAACTGCCATATGACTGACCAAACCAGAAGTTCCATTCATTTGATTCTTACAGTATATGAAAGGGATGATTGGCCTTTCACAAGTTTCTCGTTTTAGTGAAAAATAATGCACAAACATAATGTGTTCTGAAAGGGTTTTTTCTTTTTACCTATTATGAATTTTTTAATGGAAATTAGTGAGAAAATGTTTTCAAAATCTCACCGATTACTTATATGTTGTAATTACATTACTTAACAGTGTAGGCACACCCAAGAGTACAGTTTGTTGAAAATGTCTCTGTCGGTAGCACTTTGCTTGATGGGGCACAAATACTAAGTAATAACTCAGTTACTACTGAAGTCATGAACAGATATACTCTACTTGAGATAAAAAATGCATCACAATTAATTAACGATGACTAAACATAAGATCAGTATTTCATTTGTGTTATTCATTACTTACGTATATTGCATGTATTCATTACTTATTTAGCACCTATATTGCAACTTAGATAAAGTAACATATAAAACATGTCACAATTAATGATGGATTAGCATGAGATTGGTATGTACATAAGGCTTAGTTTGTGGTTAATACATCAATAGGATAATGCTACATTATTTGTGCCCCATCAAGTAAAGTGTTACCCCTCTATCTAATAACAATATGAAAAAGAAGGCAAAATTTACCTGTATGTTAAAAAATTGTTTTCTTTCGTGTCACCCTCTCTTTCACATGCAGTACCTGATGTCATCGGGGACCTGATTGTCACTGCAATATCAGCAACGTCTGTCTCGTTGTCCTGGGCTCCTCCTGTGGGAAATGCTGCCTTTTACAGAGTACAATGGAATGACAGCAGTACTCAGCAGAGTACTACTTCACTTAACACATCCATCACCATTAGTAATCT
>JAABNY020000019.1:5547745-5559598 GCA_015164015.2 Brevimyrus niger
ATATGTGACGGCACATAAATTTAATATGCATTTACTGTAACACAAATGTTGAAATGATATGTTTGATTCCATATGGGGGAGTATGGACAGAACATTATAAGTGCCTATAACTTTGACGCTGATGGATGGATCCTCACCATTTAGTGAAATCAATAAGCAAAAGGATCAAGATGACTAGTGATTTTAATGAAGGTGGAATTTTTCAAGTGATTTATTTTGAGAGTTGTACTCCTTTTACAGAATGCCAAAGAATGAGGTAGCATCTACGTTTTTAAGCTTGAAAAATAGATCACACCTAGCATGCTCTTCAAATATATTGGGATTTTCACATGGTCCCAGAGCGCCATTTCTTTGCACACAATGACTGGGCGGTTGCCTGGATAATCATGACAATGACCAATTTTTTGTATACCTCTGGCGCCTTTCCCTCTTTTTCTTTCAAGACCACCCAACCATTTCTGAGCCAAGTTTTACTTGGTATAGATTGCGAGGATACATGTTAAACCAGCGACCCCCCCCCCCCACTCCCCCAGACTCCCTGCATGGAAAGTTGTCCTGACCTACTTTCCCGCCGCTGCTTCTGTGCTGAAGAATCCGCGTCCAGATGACTGCAGTGCCGACACAAAGAGATCATAATTGGAGCCACGTTGCGAGGCTTATGTAACATTTGTGCTGCATGAGCTCGCTTGCGTAATTGTTTTTATTTTGGGCCGTATGTTAACTTTATGTTTCGTTTTGACTGCAAACAGAGTTGATGCTGTTGATGGGAATTCTGCCTGCAGAGTGTGAGGGGCCACAGCAAAGCTGTAATCTCTGTGTGGAAGTAATGGGTCGTATTGTGAATGAATGTGCTTATAATAATCTTGTGAAAACAACACGGTCCACACAAATCACACTGACGGGTCTCCAGACTCATAAAGGGTGTCTAAAGGTGTCTAATGGTCTCCATAAGCACCTTACAAATGAATACCAAGGTCTTTTTCTTCTACAGTCACTCGTATGTTATGAAGACTATGCACTGAACTGGCTACAGCTAAGTAAACTGCCAAATACTGCAGTCTGTGCAGATTCAGGTTTAAACCAATTTTCCAAATGTGCAGCATCCATCCATCCATCCATCCTCAATTCAGGATGAAAGGTTTTGTTATATATGAATAATGCAGCAGGCAGTGGGAAGCACAGCTACACATCGCACTAGAAAAGGGACAGAGGAGCTGAAGGATTGGGCTGAAAGACTGTTATGATGGATGGAACTGTATTTCTGGATTTGTGTGTGGCAATAAGATGCCCTCGGGGCTGTGAGACCACGCAGCCCATTAACGAACACAATACTTGTTTATTTACTCAGCAGAGTGTCAGGACTCTGTCACACAATGTATGTTTGTGCTAGATTTGAATGCGCTAGTGTGACAAGTGGAGAGATCTGAGGGAACCCAAACCTCTTCACAAATTTACACAATATCAGAATAGTTTAATTTCATGTTGCTCTACACAGCTGTCTAGAGCCCTCCATGTTCGAGAGCCTGGTTATTTACAATGCAAATATTTGCCGGACTTCATGCTCCTTTATAATAAAAATGTGTCACAGTTTCTCTAATTAAATCCCAGCCCCTCCTGCATCGCCCATTCAATCAAGCCAGAAAGACAGTCTCTTCTAGTTAAGTAAATGGAAATCCCTCATTATAAAAGAGAGAAATCAGAAGAACTCCAAAGTAATGATTAGATCCTTGTTTTAGAAAGGTTAACAGGAGCCTGTAGAGAGCTTGTGCTGTCTGAAAGCCCGTCGCTGTTATGGGGTTGTCATTAGAGATACTCTCCTCCCTATGGACCAGTTATTCCATCCCAGGGTTCTCATTAGTTTGCCCAGTCAGGCTGGGAAGATAAGCAAGGGGTCTAGGTGGGGGTGTGAGCTTCGGTGCATGCTGATTGAGCTCCTGAGATGAAGCCTCGTGTTCCTTAGTCCTCACTTGCCCTTGTTTACCTCTAGAAGCAATGCTCTAAATTGAAAACAAACACATCAACGGGAAGATGGACCCAGGGGGCAGTGTTGAGTGGGAGTGGAGGTGGCATGGGTTGTGTGAACCTTCTGTCACCTACATGGTAAACACAGCCTGGTAGTCCCTCGAGGTTTTGAGCTCTGGGTATTAATGTGGCACCTACAGGGCCCTGAGTCAATGGTGTTCAGTGTGAGAGGAATGCTAAGCCAACCAGGAGACCGTCGTGACAGAGAGCTTCACTTCTTATCACACTCCCCTTAATCTCCAGGAGCATCTTCTTGTGTTACAAGGATTAAGGATTGCCCATCTAACTCTGAGTATTATGTGTGCTGACATCCTGTTATATTATTGGTAAATGGAGCAGTGCAGCACCATACATTTTTGACTCGCACCTTAGGAATTAGGCTTTTTATAGTGAAACATGCATGATAACTGCTGTACTATGTCGAGCAGTCTTGATGAGATCAGGCTTACACAATTTGTTCTGCACCGCCAAAGAATCATGCACCACACTCACAGATGAAATGGCATGGCAGATAATCTGAAACTGGTTTTCAGGGAGGCACTGGGATCACCGCGCGGCATCACAAGTGCCGCTGTGGCAGCTGGAGTGCATTCGTCCAGGCAGCACAGGCGGTGTGCTCTCCGTGTGTGTTTTTTTAGCGGGAGTAGAGAACAATAGCGATGGAGAGAGCCAGGCAGCCGGGAAGCCAGTTGGATTTGGCACAAGGAGCTTATAGCATCGCATGTGGGGCAGTTTCTGCATGCAGTCGGCTCCTGCACTTAGGGGCACACTTTCAGCTGGTTTCTCGTTGAGCCCAAGCCATGGACAGATGTGACAGACGGACCCGCCACGTTGGCCAGAATTAAACGGGAGTGTGGATCATACATCCTCCCATAGTGCCGATACTAGAGCTTTGAAATTATACTTTGTTTTGAAGAAAAGCCCATGGAAAATCCTGATTACCTCTCTCCCCGGTGTCTGTAACAGTTCTTAAGGGTGTGAGCCACCCCTTCAAGAAAGGAGCTACAGGCACTGAGCTGACATGGTAAAAATAGACTTCAGTACAGAGGCAACCCCACTCCAAAGGAAAGGCACCATAACCCGTGCTATGCCATTAACTATGAGTGCAGCTGTTTTTTAGTAGCACTTTGACGCATTGTGCTGCAGTAATCAGTGACTAGTTAAATACACTATGAAAAGTGCACCAACGACGTTATGCGGTGCTCCACCTAAGCTCCTGCTGCGAGCTGGGTGGAGCCCAGCTCCTTGTGGAGCTGCACAGATAACGTGTGTTTGCTCAGATATTTTGACACTGTCTCGCAAGAAAGGCAGCAATACAGTCAGCAAGAGATCCTGGAAAGAGGATTCACATCCCACTTGTTTAGGGTAAGGTCTGTCTCTATATGGTGAAATAGGCCTGGATGCTTTAGCAATTTAGCGCTCAAAGTTACACCTGTCAGGTGGAAAAGAGATCTGCCATGCAAGGCCGACCTGCTGTGTTGTTAGCCTCTAGGTTGGGACCTGCATTATTTTGAGTACAGCAGCTTATAGAAATACTACGTTTTGTGGAAAAGTGATGTAGTGCACGTTAGATTCGTGGCATTTTCATTCTACAGTTATTGTTATGCTTCCTGAATAACACTAACCCTTTCTTACCAAGCTGCATGTTAACTCCTCTTTGCATGTCAAATGTTTGATTTTGAGGAGTGACCTGTTCTAGTGGAGTGAATACACCTGATGTTTGCTTTGTAATTGCAATGAAGGATGTTTGCTTTTACAAGGGCTTTGTGTGCTCCACTGTCCTAAAACTTGGATTGAACAAAATGCAAACTTCAGGGGATGCTGGTTGGGAAAAGACAGGACTTTGGGGTCTATCAAGGACGCTTGATTCTTATAAGTGCCACATTGGTGATAAAAAGTGATCATCTCGATGGAAACGTGTTTGGTCAAGACAACAACCACTGCTTTGTCTCACCACCACTTTTTTAAAGTGGAAGCTAATGAAGTAGGTCGTAGAAGATACCTCGTGAGTTGGTCTTAGAAGCCACTTGTGGGAAAGGAAAGATAATATTAGGTTTTGATGTCGCCACTCATTTGATTTGGACTGAGATGTTGTGATATTTTCTTTGGCTGGAATGTAGCGTTTACTGAATGGTTGAGACTTAACTGTAACCTCAGTCAAGCCCAGTATGTGTGAAATCCTGGGTGGGACATGTCTGCTAAAATCACCCTTAAGATAGGCTTTTTTTAGATTAGCATTTTGTTTTTCCATGTTGAATAAGATCCCTGTTGATTTGCTTTACTTTTAATGGCAAGACTCTGTACGGTTAAAATAAATGGTCTACCAGCAAGTCAGACATTAACCTTAACGTCTTCATTCCCGAATAATGTTCTACCCTTTGCACCTGCATGTGATCTTGGCCTTTAGTTCTTGTTTAAACTGACTGTTGCTTGGTTATATTAGATACTTATGAATGAGCTAAATATATATGTCTTATATGAGGGAGGAGCATTTACAGTATACTGTAGTCTGTAGCGTATAAATTTCTATCTTTATTGGAGTTCACATCAGTCCAGCACTCACAGGTTGTGAATTTCCTGTACCACATACAAGTGGGAGACACATTTAGCTTCTGCTTGCCTTACTGCCTAATTGCCTTACATTAAAGCTCAATGAGAATAGTCATTGGCAGACCTGTTTGAGGGGGATTTTCTAAAAAATTTTAATCTCTTCAGCTTATTAAGCATATTCTAGTTAAGTTTCAGGTTTGTCATGCTTGGAAGCTTCATAATATTGTCAATGAATGCTATACTAGCAGACAGTAATAACAGAGTTTCTCAATATCAGCCTTCATTCATCCAAAACAAGCTGCATGGACACTCACTTTCTGAAATCTCTTTCAAAACCTTAGCGTAATGATGCACAGGCTGCCCTTGTGTATGATTGTGTGAAGTCACTAAAAAGCACGGCGGTATAACGTTAAGGTCATGCTTGCGGGTTTGTGTGAAGGACAGTAGCCTAACTGGCTTACAGTTTGGGGCTTTTGCATAAAAGCCGTCAGTAGTTGTAATAACTAGGACATTTCAAATGACGCATATTGTTTTCTCGATAATATGGAAATTTAGTATTATATTCTTTACATCTGCCAGTCAATAAGACCATTTTTAGGTAGCATTTCACATTTTATCAAATGAAGGATTCTGGGAATAATAATGCATGCTTTTAAAGTAAATATCATATTTCAAGTTGGCTTGACACATTGAAAACAGAGACAGAGGGCAACCAAAGTACACCTAGTAGATGTTTACACTCAGATCATAAAAATTACAGAAGCAGACTACATATACTCCACTCAATAGGCTTTCAGGACATATCTGAAGATCATTTACTGCTAATGACTTACAGTAAGCAAGTACATATTTAAGGAACCAAATTGGAGGTGTGTGTTCAATGACACAGAAAACCTTTGGGCCATGCTATGCTAGAGTATAAGTATGAAATATGGCCACCTATATATTTAAAGAGGAATGACTGGAAGAATGTTTTACAATAGCTCTATTTTCTACAGAAAGATAAAATCATGTAGTTGAACATTAATCTTTTAAAGTAGAATCTCTTCTGCCTTTCCAGTGCTGGGGGTACACCATGTTGCAGGGCAGGTCACATTTCTGTTGTTGCGTATTCTGTCTTGTAGGACAAGGTGAAGGGAATAAAGGAGATTGTAAAAAATCAATATATGGTTATTTTTTGTCTAGAACTCTGTGAGATAAAAAAAAAACTCCTTTCACTTTCCTTCCTGAGCTTTGCAGAAAGTAAACTCGGCTTGAATAGTATTTGCTGCTCTATAAATTTGTGGGTCAAAATTGCTCTGTACTGGCCCAACCCTGCCACTGACAGAGAGCATGGCTGTCTTTGTGAGAGTAGCGGAGCTCAGCTTTAAGTCATTCCACCTCTCTTTCACCACAGGCGTGTCAACGAACAGGTCAACCCATGCCATCCGTGCCCTTGTGCTTTGAAATGGGTTATGTGTCAAGTAATGCCACAAATGATTACCCCCGCCAACCAACACAACTCTTTGTCCCGAGAGTGAATGTACGTTTTTGTTTTCAAAACAAAAGTGTGTTGCAAAGCTGATTATCTTCGGTAATTGACTACCACTAAAGTAGACTAAAGATGGAATATGTTCCAAATATTGGAATATTACCGATGACACAAAACTCCCTAATTTTCCCACCTGTTGGTTTAAACCTCTGCCTTGTGTAATACAGGCTACATTACTTATTGCTTTAACTTTGGCACACAGCACACCCCTTATAAGGACTGTTGGGTCTTTACTGTAGTGTAGCAGAATGTTCTTTGAAGTTTCCTTAACCATGGCTTGTGTGTGTGAGTAGAAGTATCATTAGTATGTCACCAGTCAGTGTACTGAGGAATATTTGTCAGAGTAATAAGGAGTACTAGTCAAAGTAACAAACAGTCCGGTCTGCCCCAGGGAAATCACTCACTGAAACTTCCAGATTCTTCCTGCAGTTTCATTTTCTCCTTTGTTTGAAGGTTTGTGGTCAGACTTTTTTTTAACATGGTTAAGAGAAAACCAATCAGAAAAAGCAACTGTTACAGAATCGACCACCCCCTCGCTGAGTCAAACATGGAAACCATTACCAAGAGATTAGGCCGGCCTAAATTGGGTCATGAAAGCATGGATGACCTTAATAACAGACATTACCCTATGTTGTCAAGCAAGAGAATCCTGGAGGCATCTTTTTATAGGGGGTGGGGGGGTTGTATGGGGACTACTGATGTTTCATGGGTTCTACGAGTAATAACAAGGGTGTTGTCGGGCTTTGACCTGTCTACTGAATCACCTGAATGTAAAATGTCTTCTGTCTCTTTGGCCTAAAATTAGTCACTGATTGTGTTTCGTCGCCATTATAGTACCACCCTGCATTCTAATTCCGCATGTCTCATGCCTGGCAGTGAAGGGCTTGTCTTTGTAGGCCCACGAGACAAGCTGGTGCTTTCATCTTGTCAGGAATGCCAAACTCTGCTGAATTTAAGTCTTGATGAATAAGGGCGAATGGAAAATGAGTCACAAGGCGGCATAGTATAGCGGGATTTGCCATCGCATGCATTCCTAAATGTGGAAGGAGGACTGCCCCCTAGAGATAAATCTGGCGGGGCTGCTCTTGGGTCAGCTTGTTCTGTGGACATGAACTCACTTCGTCCTGCAGTCTGTTTACACACGTCTGCCAAAGAGAGTGCGTTCTCCAGGCCACGCTCAGCCCATTCCCATCCATACTTCCCCATGGACTGAAACCTGGTCCATGACTGGCGGGATGCGGGAGTGAACTTTTGTCCCACGACCTTTATCCCATAGGGCACACGTAAAAGGGCAGATGCTGTGCCATGAAGAGGCCCATTTTGTTCTTCAAAGAAAGGTCAGGTCTCTGCAGGCCACATCCGCTCAGCCCTCACATGCTTATTTAAAGGACTGCTGCCCCCCCCCGCCCACCCCCCCCCCCTGTGATCCCGCCGAGCAAGACATTTTGTTCTTTCTTTTTTTCTTCCAAAAAAACCGGTTCTTGAAACCGTGGTTTAAAATGCCAGCGTGAGATCAGCGAGATGCTCGTTCACGGATGCTTATGCATAATTCAGAACACGCTTCTCTCAAGGTGGCTGAAATCGGCTGACACCAATTTTTCACATTTTTAGCCTCAGTGCTCTCTGGCCAAGGGTGTAAAGTCATAGCTTGGACCACCGTGGTGCAGACAGTGAAGGAGTGGGGATAGGTGTGCACTGACCCGCACTGTCCTTGGCAACATTAGTGAGCCCTGCTTCATTCTGTAAATTTTGTGAATTCTCATTATTGCTGTTTTGTGAGGCTTTGCTCCTCCTACACATGAAGCAGTGGGGTGTGGTTGTTTCTGAATTTAGCTGTGTAGCTAATGATGATGAAATCTTGCTTACTAAGACAACATGAGCAATGAACAAACATGTCCTTAAACAGCTCTGTCAAGGGAGTAATCTGATTGGAAAGAAATATGTCTTCAATACATGTGCTTACTTATCTTTTAACCTAAGGGCAAAAATTAAAGGATGGCCTTATTGGAAGAGTTAGTATTGATTATTACTTCATTTAATCAAGTTGGTCTATTGAAAATGTACTTATTCTATTTTTGGAGAAAAACAGCTGTCCCTGATCAAGTGACCACAAGTCTTACCTTTGGAGATCTTGGTGCCGTGAACAAGTAGAAACACCTTTTTCCAACATTCATTGAATGACTTGGTTTTCCTGGTTTGACTGCTCTCTGGAATGGATTTGGTATAAGTTGTGCAAATGACTTCTCTGATCCAGTCACAAGCTGTCCGACATGAGAGGCGGTCCCTCTCTCAAAAACTTCCCCCACCAAATCCACTATGAGATGCAGCTGAGCGGCTGTGTAAATTCATTGAAATTTTCAGCGGTTTTGAAGTGTGACTCACACCTAATCCAGGATGTTTGCTCTACTTGAAAGTCCGTGAGGGTCAGGCTGTTTTCTTTCTCCTGCCAGTGAAATTATTATTTGGATATCAAGTCACCTCAACCTTAATTTCAATAAACTCTTTGCCCTGTAGGACTGGAGTTGTGCATCTCTGATTTTGACATACCTAGAGTAAAGCTGTGGTAGCACATGCTTTTTCTAAGAATTTCAGCTGGCAAAAGGGAGGCTTCATCTGGCCTCATTGTGGAAGTGTATCGTGCAGTAACCATGCTCAAATGGTCCATTAAGATTGTATTCCCACCCACGGTGAATGCATCTCACAGCTGTTTTCAAGTTATGTGTGACCTCTGTCACACATCGACCCAGTTTGGTGCAGTAGCTATCTTAGCTATCAGTGGCAGCTCTCTGAGGTCATTAAAGAGCACGATTGGGGGTTTAGCTATGAGATGCCTGAGCCAGTTAGCCTGTGAACCTCAGCAAGTAGTGGTACATCGCACTCTTCTTAGTACAGGCACAGCATTTAGCTCCATTTAGCAAACGTCTCTCTGCTGTTTCTGCCTTCCAAAGGGCCTGCTGTGTTTCTAAAGCACTCAGAGTATTTTAGGACACAGTTCTGCAAGCGTGATGTCCCCTGCAATTGGAATGGACAAGCTTTTTCTGGTGACTCGTGGGATCATAAACTCCACGTTCCAAGACTCAAAGCCAGGTAGAATCGAAATGTACTAAAGCTGACAAACTCAAGATTTTCTCTCTTTTGGCCCATTAGTGGCATCCATTTTTCTAGCTGTGCTTTTGAGACTGGCTGAGGACTTGTTTGTAAATTTCTTATGTTCTTATTTTCTTTTTTCTTTATGACACTGTAGAAGGGTCCTGCTGGGGCTGGGCAATATATCAATAAAATATCATATCATGGTTATGAACATTTATACTTTCATCAATTTAAATATCATGTTATGATATAAAGTTATAATGAATTTTTTCACTCAAATAAAAATTCCATCAAGGTATGAGTCTATGTATTTCTGTTTTCTACATATGAATTTTAGAATATTGTGATAAATATCAACATTTTTAGGGCATACCACCCAGCCCCAGTCAAACCCATTTCCTGGAATGAACAGCGAGGCAGTCAGAAACAAATCATCTATTTTTAATCATTCTATTTATTTAAATTAGATTTCATTGAATCCATTGAATTTGACACCTTTTTCAAAATTTGATTCCATTTAACAGAATTTTAAGCAAAAATTAACCTGTAGAGCAAAGAAATTACTTGAATTGTATTGTGGTAATTATCAATATTGTCTGGTATGAAAAAACTTAATAATAAAATATTTTGCCATATTGTCCTCCACAATGGATGCAAAGCAAAGAGATAAACAACCCCCTTCCCCAGGTAACATGTCATTATGCTGAATGCCACAACACTACCAAGAACAGCTCTAATTGCCACTTCAATGGTGCAATGGTGCACTGCCTTAGGGGGCTTCCCTGCAACTGAGAGACTCGAGAGCCCGTGAGGATGCAACAGGAGGTTGGTCCTGTTGAGACACGTCATACAACCATTGCAGGGCAGGAGACGAGGACAGAAAGAGCAGTGTCCAAAAGCAAACATCTGAGCAGACTTTATATGGAGAACACTGGCCAGTCCTGAAGGTCCTTCTGAACCATAGGTCACATCAGGGAAGGCATCTCCTGTCCTGCTTTCTACCCCATCTTCACAGAGTTTCCCAGCAAGGTGCAAGTGGTGTGAGCAAAGAAAGCCATATTTCTATGGTATTTTTGACACACATACACCACCATGGTTCAGTCACAAACAGCCTCTTATTCCAGTATGAATGATCTTTTTATGGTGGACACTTGCATTTGTTTTATGTTAAAAGAAACTCAACCTCATGTCTTTTGCCTAAGGATGTTAGATGTTTTTGCTTTCCTCTGAGGTATTTTTGCATGATGAAAAATCAGATGGAACTATGTACTTTATATGTGTTAAATGCATCATATACTGAAAAAGAGCTGATTCCATGAGCGTTTTCTGTGAGTTGATTGAGAATTACCCCTGTCTTTTCTATGTTATGCGTTATTTACCCAGAGCTCATTAGCATAGAAGTTGAAAATAATCAAATCCACTCCAGAGATTCTGTCTCCCTCCACTCAGAAATGCCAGTTGCGTCCCGTACTGTGTCATGCGCTGCACCCATTCAATCAGGGGCCTTCAACTGTGAGATGGTCACCCACAACTTTTTAGTTTACTTGTGCCATTTATAGCGAAACCTCTGTTCTGTTTGTGTGCGTGAGTGGGGGAGGGGGGGGGGTGTGTGTGTGACTGTAGCCAGATGCAGCCCCCGACAGGGTTCAACCCAGTCCTTCTGAGGTGGGCCACGTCCCGATCCGGCCTTTGCGTGGTGGGTCAATCCCAGCATTTCTGTGGGCTAATCTCACCCAGCCTTATCTGGTCATTTTACATCAGTAATTCTATCAAGCGGAGGGGGTTACTGCATTCCCATTAGTTCTAAAAAGTGAATAGTGAAATGTAGTAATGCCTTATCCATCACTAATACCCCACAGTCAGCCATGTTTACATAATACTGGAGAGTAGCCTGCTCTACAGCCAGAAGTAAATGGGGGCCAGGCATGCTGCACAACCAGCTGGAGAATAAACCTTTGTGGCCCTAAATAGTCCCAATCAGGGCTAAGTGCTCAGTGTGCAGCTTCTCAGCCATGTGACAGTGATGGGCTAATTTGCTGTGACCTTGTGAAGGATGGCACCCTTGGCCCAGAGGACAGAGGAGCCTTTGTGTTTGGGGAAGGGGGGGGGGAGTTTGCATTTGGCTGTGTAGCACGGGCCTCCATTGAGGTTTCCCACCAGGGAGCTTCTAAAAATACACCATGGGTCTCACTGGTCAGGCTCCCCCTTGGATCAAAAGTAAACATCTTGAACGGTCAAATATGCTGCGTAACAGCTATGTATGTGACAGCTGTGCATGTTGGTCATCTGAGAAAATTTTTGCTGAGGTCAGGCGAGGGTTATTAAATTGAGACGCCCGGCTGGGTTCATGGCCTGACTGTGCTTAAGGCACCATATCCCAACATGTGTTTGATTTGCATGGTGAATTTCTCCATTACTCCTCCTCCTACTTGTCCAGGATGTGCCGTCAACCTAAATGCAGCGCGGCTGGCTTTTATTTCGCTTCGCGGGTGGGGTGTATGGTGAGAGGTTAAGTAGAAAGGTTATAATTGGAGGGTGAGGTGGTGGGGGGTGTGTTCGTATGAGCGTGTGTTTCTTTTTGTTTGGCGGGGTGGAGTTGTGAGTGGAACAGAGGTCAAGTTAGTCTTTCGTCTCACAGACTGAGCCAGAGGCATGTTCTG
>JAABNY020000019.1:5589909-5605157 GCA_015164015.2 Brevimyrus niger
AGTTAAAGGTTGGCTAATAATATCCCTCATCTCCTTTAAGACTATAGGTAAGATGCCATCAGGACCCTGCGATTTATGTATTTTGAGTTTAGCTAGGCTTAATACCACATCAGCCTCAGTTATACATAAATCAAACTTCTAATTTTGTTTATCTTGTGTATGTGTATTTTGGGGGGTGGGGCTGATTCGGGGGGGTGTCTGCTGATATCAGAAGTTGTGTATGATTGTATATCAGCATTGAATCACGCCGTCTGGAGCCTATTTCCCAGGTGTTTGCTTTTCTTTTTCTGGTGGCGTGACAGTTCTCCTCACCTGCCTCATGATTCACGGTGTCTCTCCCCTTCAACCCCCACCCACCCTCTCCACCATTTTGTTTCACTGTCCTCTCATTTTCCCCCACCCTTCCCACTCCCACTACAGGCAGCTGTTTAAGAGATGTCTCATTCTTACATGCCTTTGATTTTTTTTTCTTTTTTCACTCTGGTGTAATT
This sequence comes from Brevimyrus niger, assembly GCA_015164015.2. NCBI lineage: Eukaryota > Metazoa > Chordata > Actinopteri > Osteoglossiformes > Mormyridae > Brevimyrus > Brevimyrus niger. The sequence continues at coordinate 5,590,401 of JAABNY020000019.1, forward strand.
TCATTGCTTGCTCATAGTTTCTGGGTCCCTCCCACTTTGTAATAATTGAAGTCCCTGTAGCGTCTGCGGCTTTTGGCTATAAAGTAGCAAAATTAAAATGCCCATCTCTCCTGTTATCGTTGCCCTCTCCTGTTTCCCCTTTGCAGTTGCTGTAGACGACAGCTGCTTTCAGGCTCTGGGGTAATTACCGTGGTATGGGAGCACAGCTGACGGGCCGGATGTACATATATATCGCAGTTTCTCCAGTGTGGGAGGTCAAGTGGGCTGCGAGGGGGGGGTTCCATCATGGCACTGCTCAGCTGGCTGGAGCCGCACTTACCTCCCCGGCAGTCGTGGGGCCGCCCTTCCTTTCGCCCAAAATCAGCAAAGCAGAGACTGTTCCTACGAGTCGGCCCTGGACTGGTTGCCATGGAGCCCGGAGCTGTGGAACCACCCAGGAAGGTTTTAGCCTACAAAGAGGACACTCATGGCTATACAAAGCCTCTAGATAAACAAGAGTATAGTGTGCTCCCTGAGGTAAAATGTTATTTCTGAGTTTCCTCTGGCCTGGAATGTGCTTCTGCTAGAAAGCCGAAAATCCCACCAAGGCGCTTCCGACACCCCCCCCCCACCCCCCCATGAATTAGTGGCGAATGGTTCTGCTTCCTTTGTGGAAACCTGAAACCAGAGTTTAATCGTGAGCCGAAACATTCCTAGTGGCAAGGTAATAATGATGGCTCAGGAAGGACAGATGCAGTGACCTTTAGATTTTGCCAGCGGCTGCCTGGAAAGGAGCCCTAAATAAGGAAAATCAAAGACATCTTTAATGCTGCTTCTGCCATCTTGGGTGCCTGTTTGACCGGCCATTCAGGTTGACTTATTCATGGTCCTTCAGGGTGTAGGAAGTTGTGTAGGAAGTGGCCACCCTTTGATGAGTGAAGTACAGCAGAACTTCCACAGCCCTAGGAGATGACGGGATGAATGCATCTGTAGGCGTTGAGAGAGCCCTTTGTTCTGCTGACCTCTGCACTCAGCGCCGATGGCCCGACCAAACCCGCAGGCGCTTTCTGTCATCCACAGTCACGCTCACCAGGGTTAGTGGCCTTCAGGGGCAAGCAGTCCTGGTTTTCTGGCATTCTGTCCAGTGGGGCATGAGATCTCCGGCGCTCCCTGCCCAGTGACGTACTGGTGGGCTTCTGGGGCCTCTGCTCCTGGCCTCCCAGCCAGCGTGAGCGACTCTCTGTGAACGGGAATCGACCAGAAACGTCGGCACGGCGCTTTGTTAGGTTACAGGAGCTCCGAGGCCGACTGAGGGGCAGTATGGATGCCGCCTGTATGCACACACAGACGCACGTTCTTGAGTCACACAGCTCCACGGAGTCCGCCATGATGGCCTGATGTCCCGGCGCAGTGGAGGCGGCCCACGCAGTCCCCTCCACCCCTGGATTCCACTGGACCCATGTGGAGGGGCCGGTCTGTGAAGGCGGCTCCGATGACTCATCAGTCAGGCATGTCCCTCTCCGCATTGACGCTCGCGGCCCCCGCTCCCAAGAACGGGGCTCTGTTCCTCAGCACCGGAGGCAGGAAGGCCATCTGCTGTGAAAGGCCAGCTTGTGTGCTGTGAAAGGCCAGACCCTCTGTATGTGTCTGTATGTGTCTGTATGTGTCTGTATGTACACGTATGCAGTGTTTTCTGCTGGCTGTACTGTGCTGTTCCATGTGGTATGAGATATGTACTGTACGTGCTGCCCTTCTGTGTAGATCCGTTTGTGAGCTCGGGCACAAACACTCCAGATAATGTCTGACAATCTGCTGTTACTCCGGATTCTGCTCTGTTTATACTGCCCAACAATCCAAAGTCGTGTGTGTGTGTGCGTGAGTGAGTCATATTTAATTACATCGTGGGGACCAAATGTCCCCACAATGTTATAAAACCTATTATTTTAACCTTGTGAAGACATTTTTTTTTGGTCCCCACAAGGGGAAACTCAGTTTTGTTAAAAATATGTGACTGCAATCAAGAAATCTATCTACAAAAAGTCTTGTATTTTGTTTGGTTACTTATGGTAAAGGTTGGGGCTGGGTAGGAGGTACGGTTGCCGTTAGTTGGAATTAGGGTTATGTGAGTCCCCACAAAGATATAGAAACCTAGCCTGTGTGTTTTTTGCTGGTCTGATTCCCAGGCCTGTCTGGGACAGCAGCAGACAGGTGTGTGTTACTGGACACTTGAAACCATGCGGCGTCTCTGTATCTTTTTATGTCTTTAAGTTTCTGAGACATAAAATACACTGATTACAGCGCAACACATTTTGATAATACATGTTTGGTTTGCATACACAGACGTCGATTCCACAGGAAGCGGATGCTGTGAACTGCCTGTGCAAACAGTGAAACATGACCCACGTTTGTCTCGGAGTGGTTACTGTTCTCATTCCCAATGTCAAACATTCCCTATGGAATGGCAGTCTCCTTATAGTCTTGACCCTGAGGTTAATAAATAACAAACAACAATCCTCACAGCCTGAAATACAGTTTTATCTTTATGTTCATTCTCTCCACGCGTCTCTTCTGACCGGCTCACGAGGTCTTTGTCCAATTCATCTCGGCAAATAAGGGCATGCTTTGTGGCAAGACTGGCATTTCAGAGATGTAGGAGGATGGGAGTAGCCATATTTACACTTATTTTTAGAACTTTTACAGCATAAAGGAGCCTCTTTTCCCCCTAATTTGGCTAAGGCACCAGTAAGGCTGTTTTGACTTGGGAGTGAGTAATTCTGTGTACTGAGGGACCATACACACTCTCGCATGCAGAGACCCGCCCAAAAACCTGGGCTAGCTTTGGGGTGGGTTGAAAGGCCTCTTGGCTCTGCTGAGGGTGAGTATGATCCTGACCTAGGGATCTGCGTCACGGTTATCTGATGGGGCCCTGCTAATCTTTCCCGTGAGTGTCTGAATTTTTTCTTTTCAAACCCTAATAACAGATTTCCTTTCGGTCTGGCAATGTGTGACACACCATTCTACACTATATGTGAATAAATGTTGATGTTGGGGTGGCTTTTACACACACTGTGTTGTCCCATGTTTACGTGAATGCGTGCTGCAGTGTTGACCTTCTCCTCAGTCTATGTTCTACCTACGTCAGATGGAGACGGTTCCTCCAAAGTCGTGCTCCAGGTGCCGCTCACTGCGTCATCTCCAGGGAGCCTGCTGTCTGGGACAAAAGAGGTTCTTCCAAGTCTAAGCAGATGGCCTCCCATGAAGGACCAGTCATATTCGTTTGACAGTGTGTGCAGCTGTCTGGTCTTGAGGAAAGTTGCAAAAAAATCACAACGACATACAAAAGTCTCAGATCTTTGTGTGCTTATTTTAACATTTCTCCATATTATCTTTTAGTCATAGTTTGTCCGCATCCAAAGTAACTATTCAAGGGAGATTTACAGGCAATATTTAGTTATTTTTCTATACTTTACTATACTGTACAGTCCTCACAAACAGGGGTGCAGCTAGAGATTTTGGACCTTATGAAAGCATATCATATTGGGACCCCAACCCAGACCAATCCAGTTACGTTTAAAAAATTTTAGGGCCCTTGTCACTCAGAGACCCTTTGGACTCTAACTTCTCACCCTAACTTCTCCTCCGTTACGGTGCCCCTGCTCACATAGGCATCTTCTTACATTCCCAAGAACTTCCCAGGGAAACTCCAGAAAACCACTGGGTGAAGCTCCACTAAATCACAACCAGAAGACTTTATTAATCCCGGAGGAAATTACTCACATTACGACTGTACAATCACACATAGACAGCAAGACAAGAACAATGCAGAAAAAGTATAAAGATGGGAATGAAGTGTAAGCTAACAGAAATAAAATCTTACAAAACTTACAGTACATTACACAGTAAAGTAATATACTTGTAACTGCAACTTATGGACAAATGTACTTTCAGATTTTTTATTTTTATTTCATTTTATGTCATGAATGCCACTGGAGTGTTTAACAGAGGGCTCTAATTCGCTAGCTTACGCTAGCTTTTATACTTACATCAGAATAGTGGAATATTGCTATGAAATCGATATTGTGTACGAGATTTATGATGCCTACTGATGTCAGATTTTTTTCAAAGCAAAGGGCTGTCTCCATTTAAGACCTCTGTAATATAATTTCAATGATTTATAACAGGAATGGTGGCGGAATTTTTCTGTATGGAATTCCCCTCTCGTGCAGAATGTATTAGGAAATAATTGTCCCATGCCTCCAATCTGATTTCCCAATTACCAGTTACAAATCTGGTTTCCCAACCCAACCACTAAAGCACATGTGGATATGTGTGATTAAGCAGAAATGACAGAAAATTATCGAGGGACGACCTTCACATTCTTACACGGGGGCCGCGTGCCGGCGCTGTGGTGCCTTCAAGTTGGAGGCTCAGGATTTCCGGCATGTCTGGTTGGTTCCTAATGTCCATTGTCCTGTTATTGAAATCCTCTATGCATGGTTTTGTAGGGATCAGAGGTGTCACTGCTTCTCAGTAATTTGTTAATGTTGCTGCAGTGGAGCTGGATCAAAGGTTATGAGCAGAAGGTACCGGCGTGATAACGGAGCTCCTTTGAAGGTCGATCCCTTTGATTGTCTGTAACTTCAGCCGCTGTAATGACAGACAGCCTGCATGTTAATCATAGATAATGGCGGCGGAGGTGAAGAATTGGCTTGACTGAAGTGCAGTTTTTTGCACCGCAGCCCCAGGCCCAATAAAGTCAGGAATATACCTGCAGCCTGAGCACCTGGGTGGAAAGTGTGATTCATCAATGGTCATAGAGGAGCCATAACATGTAGCTTGTAGATTATTTTAACTCCGCTGTAAAACAGTTTGCTTTTCCTCTCCTGGTGGACGTTCCCCAGCTGCGTTATCCTTGGCTCTCCCCTCCCTCTGGCCTGAATGTTAATGACTCCAGACCTCCATGTTCCGCTGCCTCTTCCAGCCCACCTACACTCAAACCCCCAGTCGACGCTCCACGGGGGCCGGCTCACAAAAAGAGAGCCTGTGACTAACCAGAAAGCCTTCATCCCCCTGCCCATTTCCCCGGCGAGGATGTGGTTTCACACCCTCCGCCGCGCTAGCAAAGGGAAGCCGTGTCTCCACTTAACGTCTGTTGACGTGAAAGCCATGACCGGCGAATGCGAGCGCTTCCTCTTCGTAGTATAATCATGTCTGTCGTTTCTTACCTTTAGAGGACCATGCTAACCAGCCTCCCATCCAAGCCATGGCCAGTTACCCATGCGACAGCCGTCTGCTTTACTCCGGCTTTGGAGGTTGAGTTACTTCCTGCCTGGTTCAGAACTGGCTGGGTCTCTCTTCATTACATTACGCTGTGATATTTATTTATGAAAAAAATACTGCGGCCAGTTAATACAGAGGATGCCTCCTACACTGAGCCTACACACTACTGCCTTGATTCATTCAAGTTTACCAGGGTGGAAATTCAAAAGTCCCCAGTACAGCAATTTTAACATATTCTGAATCAAAGAAATACATATACAGATATATGCTATTACCCGGCCAGAGAATGTAATGTGAGTTTAGATCTTCTGGATAGTATCTCCTTGGTTTTGCATGTGCCTTGACTTCTCTCGGACTATACAATGTAACCAATGAGCACTGCAGTCATCTGCAACCTAATCACCAACCATTCTGTGGCTTAGTAAAAAGATTTGCTGTAGTTTTGAGTTACTAGATGGGCATTGGTGTACTATGTACTGTAAATTGTGTAATTGACTGGAATCATAAACAGTGTTTTAAACTGGCTGTGCTATTTTGGCTGTGCTATCTGTTATTTCAAGTATAAATCGAAAGACTTTCTGACTTTCATGCCTTGTCTGTAAGAATCTATGAACACGTTCATACCACATTATAATGCATTCATAAAGAATTATAAATATGGGTATAAATATTTATTTAAAAGACAACATATTATAGCCTTGTTTATTAGGAATTATGAATGCTTTATGAAGCTCTGATCTACAATAAACTTAATTAAACGCAAATTGTAGTACGAAGCATCATTAATTCTTGTACTGACCATTATAATGCATTACGAAAGTATCTTTAGTGCATTGTAAATGACAGCTTCTTTGAAGCTGATGAAATATTATAATTAACACTATAATGCCTTATGACTATCAGTAGAAAATGTAATATTGTTCATTAACATGCATTTTGAAGGTATCTATAATGCATTATAGATGACAGCTTTAAGTGCAGCATTACTTTTTAAAGCAGTCTATATATCAGCTTCTTGTGTGTTCCTGGGCTGCTTTTGCAGCTACTCAACAGAAATGTGAATAGCCTCTAGCGGTGTTTGTGCTAACCGAGTAACACTAGGTGTGGGAGACTGGCTGTTTCTTTAATACACACCTCCGCGTTCCCCAGGAAAGCTGCCTGTGTTTTAACGATCCCGCTCTGTGAGATCCCAGACGTCTGTTTGAAAGGCGAGAATAAATCCGCTGCGGCCAGAGCAGCCATTTGCCGGTGCGGCCACTTGCCAGATAGCTCTTGTGGTCAGCTCTCTTGAAGATCCCAAGACTATAAGGGGTTCCATAGAAACAGAACTATGGCGAGGGAGTTTGTCTCCTCTCACTGTTCCTGAAACTTAATCTGGGCTGGGAATGTCATTTCCAAACAGGTTACCTTGTCTGAAAGTAACATTTGATGCTTTTGCTATGCTGGGTAAGACTGGACAATGGATGGTAATAGGCAGAAATATGCATACGTCTTACAGCCAAGATGATGGCTTACAAAACTTTTCAGCCCACGACCCGTAAATGATTTTTGAGATTCACAACCCCCACTAGATTTTACATTTAGCATTTTATACTTCTTTCCATATTATTTGTATTGGGGTATAACTGGTTTCTTTTGTAACACTTGTGGTTAAAATCGGTGATTTTTAAATGTTAAATTGGTAACATTTTCATGTTTTTAGTAATTTATGAAAACATTCATAATGCATTTATAAAGCATTATGAAGACAGCTGTAAATATTTATAAAAGGCATAACACATTATAGCCATGTATATAATGTATTATGTATATAATGTTCATAAATTACTAAAAACATGGCCTAAAATAAAGTGCTACAGTTAAACTTTGTCCACATATTCTTGATAACATCTGGGGTTCCCCACTTTGGGAACCGCTAATCTCTACTGTCACAGTGTATGATCATGCAACTTCTGTACTGTACCTGGTGTAATTTGCATGAGATTTAGACTGAAATGCTTTTAATGGTCAGTAGTTATGACTTCTGGATGAATTGATGGAGAGTGTGAACATGGACTCACAGCACAGGCCAAATCGAATCCGTGGGGAAATGACCTAAAATCCATAATTTACTAATAAATGAATGCTTATTCTTTTAAGTGCCTTACATGTCCTCCCAGCATTGTGTAAGCATAGTACACCTGTATTGAAGTAGTTTTTGCCAATTCAAACAGATGGGTAGACTGAGCACTGGCCCCTCTGTCAGCGTGAGATAAACGTGAGTTTACATGCAAAGGGCTGTGGCAAGCTCTAAACACCCCTATTAGGCGTGATACAGAGTGGCTCGTCGACTTTTAACTGTCGATTTGACGACAGCAACAGTAAACATCTCAGATGTGTGTTAACTGTGTATTCTAGAGTAAGTTTAAAGATGCATGTATACCTGTATTTTGCATAAATAAATCATTTTAATTATGTTGCTTTTAAAAGGACGTGTAGAAAAAATTAACCAGGCTATTAAATATTTTATAATGAACATGATATGTATTTAGAATTATTCTAAAGTGTATAATTTTTTAATATTGTCATTTTATTTTTATTCTTTTATGTCTTTAGCATATTTTTCACTTGATACTAAATTTATAATTATTAATGTAATTAAAAATGTATATGATGTATTGAAAGCTTTTCTTTGTTGTAGATTACAAAATGAGTATTAAATATGGTCTCCATATAATATAGATATAAAGCATAAGCACACGCCATGAATGTAATGAGGTCATCTAGTCTGTGGTTGACCGCAATGCTTTGCTCAGCTGTGTTTGCAGTAAGTGTGCAAAGCTGGGGGCACAATGGCACAGACACTGAAATGAGAAATTTATCCAATTAAATTACTAGGTGTCTTGAACCAGCCAAACAAAAGTCCAGTTCGGTTTTTGAATCAAACCCACCACCAATTGGTTCTTGAAAACGCTGTTACCAGTATTTTTTTTCCCCAGCCTGACATGTATACTGTACTCTGAGCACCTGTGTGATTCACCTTTTTTTTTTTTTTATATGAAATCCAGTGCAGCAGACATCACATGACATCAGCACCTGCTGTCACTAGGGTCCAATTTCACATCCGCTTCCCTCCTTCTCTCAGCCTATCAGTTTCCCCCTTGGAGCCTTGGACATCGGCCATATCCGGTCACCCCTTTGCAAGATTTCCTCTGCTTGATTGCTGCCAGATATCTTAGCTCTCCAAAATGCATCAAGAATGCTTCGATTGAATATTTTAAGGCCTGGGAGAGACGGAGGCCACCTGCACGCAGGCTGGCGTCGTTCCGCTCTGTAACGGTGGCTTTGTTCTTTCCCGCTGAACTCGCTGCCTTGGCCCGAAGGCCTCCTCCACCAGCTTCCCAGCCCAGTTCTTCTGGTTTATGAGTCTCCTGCGATCACTGTATCTTTTTTGTCCTTCTGCAGGTCTAACTTCTCGTTCTTTTGTATGTGGGAGGGTAAAGGTGGAGACCTTGTTCTTTGTCTCCTTACAAGCCTCTGGTAAAAATCACAGCCAAAATCACAGCCATAGCGGCTTTGACTAACAAACCAGGCATCTGCGCTGCCTCCCTTATCTCTGGGGCTCCAGTATGGACGTTTTGGACAGCTGGGAATTACATAATATCTTTTTCTCTTATAGTCAATTGATGAATGGAGGAGGTTAGGGGAAACATCTGTGCATCGACTTTTACCCCATTAATTACCAGTTGACTCAGTGTTATTGGTTTATTTCCTTTCTTTTGAAAGAAGTCCGATATTTCCTGTGCTGTATTTTGAAACATGTTAGTGAGTTCATCTTTTGCATATGGAATACATCAATTCTGACAGGCTTGTTGAAATGATTTTAATGGCTGGATGTGAAACATACATCAAATGTTATATAGAAGTTCTAATGTGATTGTCACATTGGAGAGAAGTTTCCTGCAGAAATTAATTTGAACATGCAGAAGTGTTTAGGAGCAGCATGGGCACAGAGGTGATTTTGGAAGATTCCTCCCAAATAGTACAAGTATGAAGGCATATTTTTGCAATTTACAATGAGCGAATTGCTCAGACCAGCAGTTTGGGAAGAATAGTGTATGGAGAGTGGTGAAGTGGTGAAGTTTGTGCAAATACTGAGGTACAGGTGCAGTGTGTACAGGTACTGAGGCACAGGTGAAGCATGTCTAGGTACTGAGGTACAGGTGAAGGTTGTGCAAGTATTAAGCATTACAGGAAGAGATAGGGAAGTGGCACATACTGTATGTGTGGATAATCCAGGTGTAATCCTATACCAGAGAGATCCCAAGAATTATTATTAAGAGTATGCAATAATATTTATGCACATTATTTTATAGGTAACCTTACCCTTCCTTAGCCTGATTTGTGGGTAATTCATGTTACATCCCAGCCGGGGAGTGTGGGAGAAATTCCCTGTGTCCACTGTCCTGTATCAGTGACATGATGTAACCCTGTCTATTGCTCAGCATTGACTCGCGTTACTCTGGCCCTGTTTACCATGCCAAAAGTGTTGTTTGTGGTGGAGAGTTTGCTGTCCTGTGCTCTTTGTAAGTGTGGGCTCTGTGTTTTTCGGGAGAGCTTCCTGAATGGGTCCAGCTTGTATGAAACGCAGTGGCGGACTCCATTTGGAGGGCAGAGGTGAAAAAAATCTTATAGTGGGGCATCGTATCTCACTCCCCTCACTGGAAGGGCACTGGTCAGAGAGATTTTAATATCCATTACAAGAGCACTACACAGTGGCACCATTTTCCATTGGAAGGGCACCCTTTGGGGCAGCTTAGGCCATTGTTAGGGCACCTTATAGGGCACCTTATAGGGCACTGCATCACATTTTCTCCTCTGGAAGGGTTAGGGTTAGGGTTAGGTTAGGGTTAGGTTAGGGTTAGGGTTAGGTTATCTCATTAAGATACTTCATCACTTGCTCTATAGGGCACATCTCCTCACAGGAAGAAGCTTAAATCACGCGAATCACAATCAACGGTGGCGTTTTACTACTCAAACGGGCACGTCAGCCGCCCCCCTGAGGACACCGGTGATGGCACAACATCAGGGAGCCACAGCTTACTGTAAGCATGACGGAAAATCACCAAACTGGGGGTGAAGCCCTCTTCTGTGGTCCCCTGTCATGCATGACAGCTTTAATTGTTTTCTCTCCATTTGCAGTCCAGGTTATTCTGAACCCCCAGCCTCTGTTTGACGCCTACTAAGCTTGAGGCATTAACTCCTAGTCATTGCATTTTTTTTTTTCCTAAAGAAATATCTAGAGTGACAGGTTTGTACACTTTTATTTACTTTAACTGACAACTTCACTTTTGGGAACAGGTAAAGGACTTGGAGATAAGATTTATGACTCAGGAAATAAGATGCTGGATTGGCCTTTCTGCCCGATAAGGCTGTGCTTCCTCTCTCTGAGTTGTTAGTCCACTTCAGGGTGAAAATGCCTGTTCAGTGAGGACTGGGTCACACAGGCAGGGATCTCAGTGGGTTGCTTGTTTTTATACATTAATGTCTGTTTTCCTTTCTATTTTAATGTTCTGGGGTAGGTGTTAGAACAAAAGGTAACGCTTACCTGTAGAAAGGCGGCAGAACAGTGAGCCCTGACAGCCATTCAGGCTGAGCTCATTTCTTGCTGCCTCGCCCCCGGACATGACACAGACTGGAAATGGCTGTGGCGTACACCTCCATAATGGTTCCTCAATATATGGTGTGAATCAAGGATAAAACCATAGAGCGCTCTGTGAGGAGCTAACAAGATGTAAAGCTTACGTATGCTTTTAACATTTATCATTTCGATTATGAATATTTTGTTTACTAAGACTTTACAAGTGAACTATAAAATGCTATGTTAAGTATGTCACTTTCATTTGTTTTAATGAAGTATTCCAAGTATTCAGAATGATGTAAGGGAGAGTCTCACGGGATGAAGGTGAAATATGAGTGTAAAGTCACAGTGTGTGGTTTATGGGTAAGGCAAAAAGTCCGGTTACAGGAATCACAATTACTAATTTAATGTAACGGAGCTTTTAGACTACCCCCCCCCACCCCCCCCCGGCATCTGCCAAGTCAGAAGGCCTTCAGATCTCGTTAGCAGTCGGCTTCAGCTACATTGATCATTTCACTCGTATCACTTAAGTATGCAATCTTTGACCCGGGCTTATCAAATGCTAACTCTTACACATGCGGTATTCTAATATCGCTGTACTGCATTAGACCTGCCGACGCTATTAAAACGCCCTTGAAAAGCGTGTGTCAGAACTGGGCGTGTACCTTTTAAAGACATTATTGCCCTTATCTGATAACCCTTTACAGAATGAATGACTCAGAAAGAATGAATGAGTGAGAATGTGTTTGAAAGGAAGTTACCTGTATATTACATGAGATTACGTGAGGTCCGGATGTGTACCTTGCATTTCTCAATGACTAAGTTCTTTAATCAAACCCATTGTTCTAGTGGAAATACCCAACATATTTCAGTTATGCTGATTTTTTTTTTTATGTAGAATGTTTTAGTGTATCAGAATCATTCCCTATGCAATGTTGAACTTGAATATATGCGTTTAAGATCTAAATATTATGACAAAATCTCTTTTCTTTAAATAGAATGAAACAGAATATTATTATATGATGATATACCATATAATATAAATGTAAGCTCAGTCAATTTTAAGAGCCCATTTGGAAGAAATTAAGTCTTTTTTGTTCAATTAGGTGCAAGTAACTAAGAATGGCATGCCAATTGTGAAACAGACAAGTGAAAAGTTTATAAAATAATATTTATTCAAATAAATACATGTTGAAATATAAAATAATTTAGACAACACTTTGTGTACAGAAGAGAACAAAATAAATTAACATGTCGCGTTGCAGGTCTATCGCCTTTGCGGGAGTCTTTCCACGGGTCGCACATTCTTGAAATTGGAGGAAAGTCTTTAACTTTTGGCTTAGAAGCTGCGGTCTCTGCGCAGGTTCCCCTTCGGGATCCACTGTCCGAAGCTCAGCATGGACTCTCCAGACAGAGAAAATCCTTCATCTTCAGACCTTTTAAACAACGTCTCCATTTGGTCCAAGTCTCCGCCGTCCGTACTTGACGCTGTGTTTCAAAGTACAGAAACTGTCAGCATGTTCGTTTTATTCCCAACAGTTTGTAATTGTTTGTATATTCAACGAATTAATTTTGCATTGCTGGACCGGAAAATCATTGTATTTAAGAGTGTTTACCATATTTAAAAATCACGCAAGGTTACTTATATGATCTAAGAGTTTTGGTAGGCCTGTGTATATATAAGTAGACGCCTTTCTTAAATGCTAACATTCAGTGAATCCGATCGCATAACATATAGCATGACAATGCGAACCACTTACCTAACTGTTTTATTGCAGGGGTATGTGCACGATCAGGGACCTCTTGCCAGCCGCTTCTCCTTTTGCTCCGGCGAGGCGATCTCGTCGTCCTGCCGCGTTTTGAAGTTCTCAATGGCTCTTCTGTTCTGGAAGTCAATCAGGGCCATGGTGATGACCGCGTTCCAGCAGCTCTCCGGGCCGGCGCATCGGAAGTCTATCTCTTTATTATCCGTTGTGACAATGGTGAAGTAAACAAATTTCCCCGTCCGCTCCACGCAGTCCACCTTCTTGATCGACTGCAGTTTGAGCTCCTTGCTCTTTGACTTCTTCTGACCGTCGGCGTAGATGTTCAGGCTGTCCGTGGTAAGGACGCACATCTTCCTTTTCCAGAGCTGGAGAAAGTTGTCGCTCCTCTTTTCCAGCTCGCCCTCCTTCAAAATAGGCGAAATCTCGGCCGCTGACATTTTCATGTTTTTATTCTTTGGCCAGATTTTGGTAATTAGATTCCGTCTCCAGATCCTCAGGTATTTGACTGGTTGCTGTGTGGTGTTGCAGTTGAATTCCCAGCAGTTGTGATTGTTCATGGAGATGCTGTTATCCTGCACTTAAAAGAATGAATGAAGTTTTCCGAATGCTCCGTTTTATAGCCCTACCAACTCTTCCCACCCGACGTCACTCGCTATGAAATCTGTCGCCTCCCACGCGGCTGTACTGGGAAGCTAAAGGGCTGGGTAACCTTATTCGTTAAAGTTCATCCAGATGGAATTCTTCAAGAAACATTTCTTCGCTGCTTAAACTTCTTAAGGCATTCCACAGTATCAGTAATTATGAAGTTCATGAGCAGTGCAATTTCAATTATTCAAAATGCATTTAAAACGCTTAGCCAGGGAGTTACCTTTACTATTACTTCGGTTTTTTTAAACAATCGTGTTGAGCTGTATTAAGGATCATTAAATTACATATGACTTGATCGAAATCAATTGACCTATTTCTTGTTTTATTACTATGTGACTCGCCGCATAAAATCGGCCACATGTACAGGCATGCCCTTTTCCCGAATTAATAACCTTGCCACCTAGTGGATTTTTGGCAGCATTACTAGTGGAGTCACGATAGGTTCATTGTATCTCGCGCTCAATGCAAATAATTATATGCAATTTGATATGGCTGGATAAGGCTGATCCACTATGATTTCTGCCTGGTAAAAAATCTATCAAGTTACCTGTGACCTCACAACATAACTAACTCAGACAGCGACATTTCTACTGTTCTGCAGTTTCTAGAAAAGTAGGTGTGCATGCTTGTGTTTTGCAGTGTACATCAGATGTAAAGAATTTCTGAGACGCATAATAAGAACAGGACATGTCTGACTAGAGACAATTATAGCTGCTTTAATGTATAAAATATACACAGTAACATATGGCTTTATAACCCCCCCCCCCTTCCGAAAAATGTTCCTGGGGTGCTGTAACTGACTCTAAGCTCGGTAATCAAGCTTTGCTTCCAACTGTATGCATGCACATGTGTGTGTACGTGTGTGCATGCGAGTGCGTGTGTGTGTGTGTGTGTGTGTGTGTGTGTGTGATAGAGAGAGAGAGAAAGAGAAAGTTAGCAAGATGGGCGACACTAGCAGACAGAAGCATACAGCTTAGTACCCCAAGGTACAAACAACATTTCTCTGCTCCCAATGATGCAAAAATGTTCCATTTCTGTACCTTAAATTACACTGAAAGGTACATTTACCTACAGCTAGGGTACAACAGGCATACCCTTGAGGGTACAGCCCCAGTGACAAATAATTCTACCCTGAAAGGTACAAATCAATACTGTTTTTTCTGACAGTGTATGCAAAGAGGAGTATTGCAGTATCCACAGAGTCCTATATGTGAAAATGGTTAATACAAGGAAGATCATCAGGCATATTACACATGCTCTGCTGAGCTACCCAGAGTTCTTTGTGGTGGTGTGGGGGGGGTGATTAACAGTTTTCACTGTTGTAGGAATGGCTATGGGGGCCTTCAGAGGATAACTGTAGTTATCACAAGACTGTCCCTCAGGTCCTGCCAGGTTTCTCCATTTTGCTGCTGTTCTTGTCACAGTGATAATGTCGAAGCTGCTGTCCTGCCAGATTCCACCCGC
>JAABNY020000019.1:5605684-5620669 GCA_015164015.2 Brevimyrus niger
ATGGCAAAGGAAGAATCTGAGTGGGCTGCAGACCTTCGTCAGATGTTTACCAACATTGCCATTGACAGGAAGAGTGTAGAAATCGATGGACGTGGTTCCGACGTCCAGCTTCCTTTACCCACACAGTCTGGCAACCAAGGCTAATGAGTCACACTGTTTCCACGCATTAACAGGCTTTACAAATGTTCTGGGAACCACCCCACACTTAACCATCATCCAGGAATCCTTAATCTCTAAGCGGAAGTTCCTTCGACATTTTCCTTACTTTATACACATGTTTTTTTTTACCGTGTTGATGTGCTGTTTACACTCCGGTCTCTTAATTTCTTTTTATTTGAACATTATGCTGTCTGACTGTGTTGAATTACTCAGTGTTACTCAGTGTTACCAGTCTTCCAAGGAGTATAACTGAACATGCAGAACGTGGACGGCTGGTACAGTCGCAGTACATCCTGTGCCCCCGAATGCGCCTTTATGCCATTTATCATGCATATCGTCACACATGGTAAAGCGTGTCTGCACTGACAGCCAATCTATAAACTGTACAGGACTGCGGACTGGTGTCAAATGCACGACTTTGGGAGATTCACTCGGAGGCAGGCCTCTTCCTGAAAGACATATAGGCGCCCTGGTGTCGGAGTATGGAGAGACTGTGTTCGCAACACCCACTTCAGTGTCTTTGTGTGAAGAGCTTTGATTGTCAGCTCAGAGGAAATGGGTTCCGGACACACACTCGTGAAAACCAGCATTCCATTTCTCATCCTTGCGTCAGAGCATCTTTGATGCGGACACAGTCTTGCAGAGGACATGACAGGCTCAAACAATGCCCTTCCTCGATTAAGAATGGCAAGGATTACAGCACTGTGAAACACTGCAAAAGAGCCAGGTAATAGCCCTGTATTAGGAGGGTGTGGAGAATGTGTCATTTTGAGGGTGTAAAACGTGAGCCGAAGGCATTCAGTGGTTTAAACATGATTGAAAGATTTTCTTCTGCAAGTCTAATATTTGAATCCAGTAAAATGAAAAAAATCTCTGAAGTTTTCACCATTGTAGTCTGAGCCTTTATGCACTAAGGGCAAGAAGAAGATCAAGGTTCCGTTTCCCGTAAAACACCTGCAGGAAAATTGTTTGCGTGGGCGGCATCATCGTCAGGGGCAACATAGGGCCATCGACTGCATTGCTGCCGCGTGAGTCATTAGTAAGAACTGTGGCTTTGAAGGGAGTGGCTGGGTTGGGGGGGGAGGGGACTCTCTTCTTTCCTTGCGTGGGATTGGCCTGTTCAGAGTCCGACCACTTACAGCTCTTCTATGGAATTCCCCTTTATCGTGCAGTGGTTAGTAATAGCCACTTAACCAACGCCGCAATTCTTAACAAAGGCGGATCATTATTTAGTCATGGGCGTACTATGATAACCTATGAATTAGTCAGATTTTGTTCAATATTATCAGTCGGTATAGTCAAAACAAAGTGGGCACAGCTAGCAAAAGAGTTTTCGCAGTTTTGTCTTGTTTATCTTAAAATGGTACTGCAGGGGTCATTCTGGGAGTTTACCCATAATTCAAATGGTAAATGCACACGCATATTGTGTGAGGTGACTAGCAGAGCAGATGCAAACACTCGACTTACATACCATTAGCATTCCAAACTGGAAGCAACTAGTAAGATAATTATGTTGAAATGTGCCTCTGTTAAATATGGAAAATGTCCTTTTAAGGTCAATTTTAATTTCGCTGTTGTGAAATTCAGATTTTGAGATAAGCAAAATAACCACAGAATAACTGAAGTCCATTTAGTTCATTCAGAAATTACTCAGCCAGTCACTTCAGGAGAGCAGACGGGGTACAGAGCAGCCGCAAGGTTAATTTATAAGCTGTTATCTCCATGAAAGGGATGAGACCATCGGTAACGTACGACCTCATTAACGCCAGTAACCCCCCCCCCCCAGTACCTGACCATTCTGTACCTGTATTTCTGTATCCTGATCTAACATCAGCGATACTTCTCAGGTAGGTCTGCTCAGTGGCTGTTAACGAACTTGAATCCTGAAATCCACTCTTCTCATGACTCAGTGTGATTCAGTCGACTCCCAGAATTAAATGCTACTTTAAATGCTTTCCAATTGTAAAAAAAAAAAAAACAGGTGTGAGGAAGTGTGATTTGAAGATTTGTTATAATCCTCCATGGATGCAAAGTGATCTGTCCCTGACTGTAGCCTAATACTTTCTCTTATCAACCTAAAGTAAAGTATAAACTTAGTGATTATTACTGTAATTTTGGTCAAACTGCAAATAATAATTAACGAGGATTGTAATATATATATATATAAGTGAAACGCGCAGCATTGTGAGAGCCTGCCTCTGTCACATTGCCCAGAGCAAATCTGGAGATCTGCGATGCATTTGTGGCAGCTGCTGACATTTAATGAAACCTTATTATATTGAAACCTTTATATAATGAAACATTTAAAGAAACAGCCACACTGGCACAATACAAAGTATCTTTAGACACCATTTTCCACAGCCGTAAGCTGAACTTTTACCGTATATGTTGACGTACATTCTGGAGAGTCTTCCTGTTGGCATTCGTGTTTTCTGCAGTTAAAGTGGAGGTATGATTGTGTGTTTTTCACATCCTGAAACATGACCTTACTTTTCATCTTGCTTTACATCAGTAACCACCAAGACCAGAGATCCTTCCTCCACCAAGCGAGCCTGAGGGAGCTTGAACTGAGTATTTTAATTGGCTCCTATATAAATTATAATTTTTTTGCTGTAGGTCACTTATGAATTGCCATTTGTAAGAAGTGGGCGGTTGTGTCACAGCAGCGTTGTGGGGTCAGGTAATAATCCCGCGTAAGAATTGTTCCGCCTTTTATCCCCGACCCACCTCTAACATTTCTCAAAGCATCTGCTTTGTTTCCCCGTGTCTTAAGATGAAGCCAAAATGGTTTGTGTTTTGGTTTTTTTGCTCCTTGTGGCCATTTTGTTCCCTAAAGTTCCCTCTCCCACCACCTCCATGTGACATAGGTCTCTGTTCCGCTCAGAGATACCCTTACATGGTACAGGAATGGGGCAAAGCATTCACATTAAAAAAAAAAAAAGTCAAATGTTGGCGTGAGTCTGCTGTCACTCAACGAGAATCCAGCCGCCTTGGCAAGCGTGTCAGGGAAATGAGGACTTAAGGCGCGCATATGGGACATCCCATTTATAACTGTGTTGGAGTGTCTCCTGAAATACTTGTCTTAGGAGAGAAGACATTCCATACCCAGTGAATGTGGGAACAAACTGGCTTGCAGTAAGACTCTCTTCCTCTCTGTGACATGAGATGTGATTATTTTTGCTTTGGTGTGATGGATAGAAGTTCCCTCTCTGCAGCTGTCATATCTCGGTCCGGGGTCTGCTATATTCCAGCGGTCTTTCACTCCCATGCGTCCCTCTAGACGGTTCCCATTGTCGTGCCTAAATATGGTTCCCAGATTGGTCTCCTCCTGATGCCAAACTTGCACTTTCTAGCCGTTCACGTTTGCAGGCCTGGCCGCCCATCAACCCTTTGTGGCGTAGGGCTGCAGTTATTCGAGGCATTGTTCAGATAAGCCGCAGATATTCCAGGCTGGTAAGCCCTACCGTGGGAAAAAGAGCAAATGGCACACAACACGGGTGTAACGCTATTGTGTCTGAGGAGACGAGGCCGAGACGAGGTGGGCTGCTGCAGAAAGAAGGCCGAAGCTTTCCGTGATTGTAAACTGGGCTGCCGGGACTTTCTGCTCTTAAGGGATTATAGGTTGTGCTTCATATTACAGCTGTGTTCATCTACCATTATTTAGGTTGTAAGTCTCCCTAATCAAAAAAAGAGCAGATTTCAAGTGTTAAAGGTTTCGAATCTGCAGAACCCTGGGAGATCCAACTCCAGGAATTCCCCCACGATACAGACACTGGAAACTTAAGGTGTATTTGCAAATTTTCCGATGCTCCGAGGGACTCCAGATTTAGTGTCGTGTACCAGAAGCCGCAATGCTTCAGTACAATCTCCACATTCCTACAGATGAGTGCAGCTGTCAGCTGCTTAAATAAAAATATTTAGGATTCCCCAGTTCGTCAATACAGGTAGGTGTGTAATGGTGTTCCAGCCTAAGAATGGATCGGCTTTCCATGTTGTGGGTCTGATGATGCAAGCGACGTCCTAAACCCTACACTGGCCTGGCCGTCAAGACGTCCTTAGTCCCTTTCTGTTAATTACATACAATTATATGTCTGTTGCTTCATGGTGAGAACCGGAATGTACCGGTGTGAAATGTCACCGCCGTATTCCCGTCATACGCAAGATAAGCACGTGAAAAGCATAGAAATCCACAATCAGCGTTTGAAGGCAATACGAAGGCAAACTAAACAGCTCATGACCTAAATTTAGTTAAAACAGCTTTGGAATGACGGGTATGTCTGCCACCCCAGCTTGTGATGGCTTCTTTCAGCCTGCTGATCTGATCATACATAGTTTACTATCCTGTTTCATGTCACACGAGGAAAGATATTTCACTAGTTGCTAGTTATATCTTAACATGTTTCTTAAGTTTTAAAATCACGAGAAAGACTAATTGAAGTGGTGGACTAAGGGTCCAAAGCTCCCTCATTTGAATGCATTGTAGATAATGTGGTTTCTTCAGTTTTTTTTCTTTTTTTGTATTAACATACCACGTAATACCACACTGATGTGATGGCGAAGAGAGACCATTATGGTCATTGTGTTGTCAGGCCTAACTGGAATGGTGGTGACTTTTATGTATTATCTGTATTTCAAAATATGGCTGCTGTTTCTCAAGCTCTGCTTGAAATGTGATGAAGCAGCTATCCGGATAGCGTTACACTAGTCCAGTGCTTTGGCAATAGGGAAAAAAACGGATGGTTTCTGTTCGTGTCAGAAAGGCCACGGGCTGGCCAATGCATTAATCTGTGAAAATGACTATTTTTGAGTTTTTAAAGTACTGTTTCCTTAGAGCTGTTAGGTAGAAGGAGATCCCTAGAATAATAATCTTGCTGTGGCATCCAATAATGCTCGTTGAGTGGAATGATGAGAACGCAAGTGGGTCTTTGATTGATGCCCCCCACTGGTGTCTCAGTACATCCTGTTGCCACTGATTCGTTCCACAATGGTCACCAGCGACTGAAAAATCTCGCCGTTCTCTCAGCTCCCATGGATGTCTAATACTTATTAACACACTAATGGAAAAGGATACTTAACAGTCAATGTTCTAGGTTTGCAAAAGAATTAACTTGAGAGAGATGATTTGCAGGACCAACTTACTTGACTGAATTAATTTCACTTTGCACTGACTCTCGACAAATAATGTCCACCCACATGTAACACTGCTGCTCTTTATCATCTTTGCACAGAGGGATCCCGTTTCCTGCTGTCCTGATCCAGGACTCCCCAGAGCCGTTCACTCAAACAGTAGAATGTCTGTTCTGTTCTCTGCCCTCCCCGACAACGTTCGTGCTCGAGTCTCAGTAATTACTTCCGATGGCAGATACTCACAGGATTAACTATCACAAAGGATGTCACTCAGAGGAACTGAAGCTTAGTTCAAGGGTGTTACCGAACGCACCTCAGTGCCAAGAATGGGAGCCATGGGGGCTGATTGCCCAGAGCTGCTTTGATTGTGTGAGTGTGTCCTGCTTCTTGGGGAAAGCGGCTAGCTTTAGCACAGACAAAAGTGCAGAGAGGCGGGTGTCAGGTGATGCCGCTGGGCGGAGTACAGATGATGTACTCGGGGGGTTCAAGGCTTCACCCAGAAGATCCAGCCCCTGCCATGGAACAATGTGTCTCAAAGCTGGTGCAGCAAAAACCATTATTACAACTTGCTCCAGGAGGCTGAAAACAAACCAACAGGGGCTGCTTCTCCTCCTACAAAATGTTTCTGGAGACAGTATTCTGGTAGGCGGCTGGTTTAAACTGGTGTTAAAGCATGATTCTATAACTGTAGAAAAACATACTGCAGGGATTGTTTTACATTTATTGTGTAGGAATAAGTTCAATCTGATTAGTTTAGTTTTGGTTACATTATAAACTCTGCAGCTTATAAGAAATGCTGAGTTACCAAGAAGTATTTGAGAAAAGGACAGTGTGAAGTTGTGCTGATGTAATAAAACCAAGAATATGGCCAGCAGGAAGTTCTCAGTTAGAGGTATGCAGACTATGTTCTATACAGCAGCTACGTGTGCTTTTTACTGTACAATCAGCTTTTTTGTTAATGGCCTATTTAATGGTGATCCGCTATGCAACGATGAGTATGTGAAAGACAGCTTTGTTGGCCAACCTTGACAGAAGACGCATGCGAGTCTAACAAGCCTCCCCCCACCCCACAAATACCAGTGGAGCTTTGGTGGGAATGGAATTCCTGACTCCCGTTCAAATCAACAAAACATCTACTTTCAATACAACAATGGCCCAGTCTGACAGGAAGGGATCTGTGAGGGCAAACTGAACTCTACCGTAAAACCACATCTTCCATTGAACTCCTGGATTAACTACAACAGACAGCACCCCCACCCACTCCATCCTTAGCCAGAGACAAAACAAGACCTTTACCAACAGTGACAACAGAAAGGGGTATAAATATTATACTGGACAAGCACACAAACTGCAGCATTAGCTTACAGTCCAAAGACCTTCAGCTGAGAATTTCAGTTATCCGGTCATGCTTCATATACACTGTGAATATTTTAAAACACATTCCATTACTGGCAGCCTAATCTCCCTTCAGTCAACAGGGTTCATACTTTAAATGTCTGCCCTGCAGCAGCTTTCAGATTAAAAACGTTAAGACAGAATGCAGGAGTTTAGGTTTTGCCTGCTGGCAGGAATGCAATTAGCTTCCTCCTTCCTTTCAAAGTGATCTGAACTTTCCCTTTTGGCCTACAAGACTATAGGTGCTGAACTGCTAGGCATTAATTGCGCTGCATGCTGATGTCCATCCATGCGTCTCCCAACTGCTTATCCCATGCAGTGGGGGCCTGGAATTTCTCCCAGGCAGCATAGGGCACAAGGATATATAGTCAGATACACTATATGGACAAACGTATTTGGTCATTACACCTACAGGAACTTTCATGATATTCCATGCTAAATATATAGGTATCAATATGGAGCTGGTCTCCCCTTTGCAGCTGCCACTCCTCTGGGGAGGCTTTCCACAAGATTCTGGAGTTCATCTGTGGGAATTTTTGCCCATTGATCCAGAAGAGCCTTTGGGGTTGCTCGATGGGGTTGAGGACAGGGCTCTGCGTGGGCCAGTCAAGTTGTTCCACACCAAACTCACCCAACCATGTCTTTATGGACCTTGCTTTGTGCACTGGATCACAGTCATGCGTGAATAGAGAAGGGCCTTCCCCAAACTCCCCCCACAAACTTGGAAGTGTAGAACTGTCTAAAATATCTTGGTACGCTGAGGCACTTGAACTAAGAGGACCAGCCCAGTCCCTGAGAAACAATCCCATACCTTTATCCTTCCTTCACTAAACTTCACAGTTGGCACAATGCAGTCAAGCAAGTAATGTTCTCCTGCCAGCTGCCAAACCCAGATTTGTCCATCAGATTGCCAGACAGAGAAGCATAATTTGTCACTCCACAGAACACATTTCCACTGCTCCAGAGTGACAGCACGCTTTATACCACTTCATCCGACACTTGGCACTGCACTTGGTGATGCGAGGCCTGCATGCAGCTGCTCGGCCATGAAAGTCCATTCCAAGAAGCTCCCGGCACACAGCTTTTGTGCTGGAGTTAATGCCAGAGGAAGTTTGGAAGTCTGCAGGTATACAGACCTCTACACACAATGCACCTCAGCACTGTGACCCCACTGTTACTTTATGTGGTCTGTAACTTTAAGGTTGAGTCTGTTGTTGCCAACTGCTTCCAATTTGCAATAATACCACTTACGGTTAATTGTGGAAAATTTAGCAGGGAAGAAATTTCATGAACTTACTTATTGCAAAGGTGGCATCCTATGACAGTACAACGATTAAATTCACTGAGCTTATCAGAACAACATTCTTTCACAAATGCTTGTAAACCTGACTGCATAGCAAGCTTATTTTTATGCACCTGTGGCAATATGGCTGAATGAAGTATCGGAGTTCAATGACTAAATCTTCAGTACAAACTGCATGAAGGCAAAAAATCAGTACAGTATGAAGAATGTATAACTTCCAATTTAAGTACCAAGTACCTGCTTTTGTCAAAATGTAGTTACAATCTAGTCAGATTTCAATTAAACAAAACAAGAGCCAAGTATTTAAGATCACAACTTTTAATAGAATATTCTGTTCTGTATAAATTTAAAAGATCAAACTGAATAACAAACTGAGAAGGTCAGAGCAAGCACTGTCCACAGAAGTTCAAATGCTATAGCCGACTGACAGGGGTGCCTGCTATGACAATGTTTGTGTCACTGTAAATCGTTGTGTTTAATGCATTGTGTGGTTGTTGATCAATTTCAAACCAAGAAGAAAAACAATAGACATACTCATTATGGGAAAGAACAAACATCTGCAAGGTATTAAACACCAAAACCTCTAAAATTTCTAAAATCCTGTCCTTTCACCTCCGCCCCTTCAGTGACACAGCAAGCCGCCTTTCAACTCGGTAAATAGGGTAAAGACAGTGTTCTGACGGTACACAAAGTGTACAGGCAGTGTGAGTAACAGGCCAGAACTGCATATTGCTCAATTCCAACAAAAATGATGCCTCACCTTGGTTTGTTAGGACTGCATCACCATGTCGAGAACGATTAAAAATAATAAAAAAAAAGGTACAGCAAAAGTTTTTTTTTTTTTTTTTTTTAAATCCACAAAAAATACATTTGGCATCAAACCTAAAATTTATTCGCAAGCGCTTGTGTAAGCAAACAGCATCGGTGTGGAGGACTCTGAGGGCACGCTCTCTCAGACACCTGCTACGCAGTGGACAGTGTCAGCCATCTCCAAGCCGCATACCATCAGCATATGCATTTCCAGAAAACACACTAATAAATATCATCTTAATATGAAAACATTTAATAGATTCCATTCAATAGAGAAAGAGAATGAAGCCACTAGAATCATACCGTTAAGTCCTCATCAGTCTGGTGCTAAACTTTCACACGTTTATTGGCATAAAATACCCTGAGTAATCTGCTATACCACTGAAACACTGGATAAGCTCGTGTTACTTCAGGTGTGGGGCTTCACACATTGGAGATTATCTGCCCAGGAGCTTCCGGTTTGGTCTGAAAGCAGCGACTCTCAGCACAGGCAGTACATCGACAGTCATCTAACCCACAGGCCATTTTATTTACAGTGTCGTTTCACTAGTTTTAGGCAAACTCTCTCCTTTGGATGAGTGAGGGGCAGCACAGAGTGAAAAGTCATGCGCCTGAACATTTGGTCTCTTGTGTTTGCGGCCGGAGTGGGATGAGGGGAGGTGGGAAATGAATCCGCTGACTTCTGGGGTGGAGGATGGGCTGGACTGACGAGGAACCTCGGATAGGCCTCCACGCTACTGCTGCTTATAGCCATAAGCTGCTTCTCTTCTTTCTGCACAGCAACAAACAAAAGAATGAACTGACCAGACAGGAGCGGTTCGGAAGAGTTCTGCAGCTACAAAGGCCAGAAGGTGTTACGTTTTGGGCAGGGACAGCAGACAGGAACAGGATGACAGTGTACCAGACGAAAATGAACACGGGGAACATGTTTCTCCAGGCCAAAAACGTTCTTTCTATGGATCAGATGGATCTCCCAGGTGCCCACAGACACACTGCTACAGACCCCAAAGGCATCGGGTTCATCCTGACATCCCCTCTGCAGCCTAAGCAACATGAAAACGTGAATTTCATGCAGGTCATCCTCGCCAGCTTTGAATAGAACGAGTGTGAGCTGGGACAGAAACCGGGAGCAGAGTGAGGAAAAGACAGAAGAAAAACCTTTCCTACCTTGACCTATAGAATGCATGGAGTGACAATTACGCCTGTAATAAAAAAAAAAAAAAAGCAATTACAACCAAATTCATGACCATATTCCAAGACTAATCCTCAAACACGCATAAGGACACACACACACACACAGTGTCCATGCACAGCTGCTTAGACAGCAACAACCAACATGCTAAAACAATACTGAAGAGCTCAGAATATTCAGGCAGCGATCTTAGCTCAGACTTAGTCCTGCCATTGTTTGCCGAGCTCATTATACAGAAAGCTTAACAAGGCACCCAAAACGAACCTTGGGGTCATCTCCCTCATCATCTTCATCCTCTTCATGATCCTGTTACATAAAGAAATGAGTAAAATTGTAACAGCCCACTGTCTACCCCCAGCCCTAAAAAAAAAAACTTCCCCCATGCCCAATGTCTGCAAACACTGTTTCACCTCCTCCTCCCCTTCCTCAAGTTCCTCCTCTTCATACTAGTGAAAGACAGACAGAACAAGCAAGAATGACCCCTGGGTTCACAGGCAGTTGAGTGAAGCCGATTGGTGCAGTGGTGGAGGAGGCAGGGCTTACACTCTCGTCATCCTCCAGAGCCTCCCCAGTGAAGTAGAGAACCGCATGAGGGACTATCCTTTCACGGAAGAAGTGGCCAATCTCAAAGTCTGTTGCTAAAATCAACTCGGAATCCTCATCCTGGGGGGAAAAACACACAGACATGCAAGAATATCCACCCATCCATCTTCTAATGGCTTATACCTTGGTCGGGGTAGCGGGTGGTAAATATCCTCACTGGGATTTTATACATCAATACCAAATTAAAAATACTGTCGCAAGTAGAAAATCTGGTGTTCACTGTAAATCTACATTTCTTTCTGCAAACATAACATAAAGACGGTATTTCCCAATGCCGTAATTTGTCAATATGGCCAGTATCACATCTCTTAATCAGGTCCAAGTTAGTGCACACTCATGCACTTTTACAAAGAAAAACTGAAAAAATCTTTTGTATAATCCCTTTTTCTAATAATTTTTTTGTATTTGTAAGATTGTTGATTTGCTTCATCTATACAACTTTGCACGCTAACACTAAAATTTAAATATTCAGCAGGGACCCTGGATAGCTAGATACTAGATTTATGTGTATGGATGATGGGTTCAGAACACTTACCATCTCTCCATCTGATGAAACTGCAAAACAAAAAGCAAAGGAATTATTCATCAACTTTATTAGAGGGTGGTAGTTCATGAACTGCATTTAGCGCCCCGACTGGGCATGTTAGCGAGCCCTTCCTCGCTATAGTGCTGAAATTCAGGCCTCTGCCATACAGGCACAAGGTCGCACCCTGAAGAAGGGAGTTGCAGCGAGGCTCAATCAGCACGAGTCCTGGGGTGCTGGCTGCAGTAATGATTAATAAAATACCACACAAGAGGCGTGTCACCAAGTGGACTTTGTCACAGCTAAGAAACCAGCCGGACCACATTCCCTAAGATGCGTGCTTAAAGTCTGATGACATCCATCAAAGCAGTTCAACTTCCATAAGATTTTAATGGATACCACCATCAACAATAAAAGAAAAAAAAAATACTGCAAGGAAACAAAACGACAAAATTCATTCATAACATTAGACAACTATAACCTTGCTTACAATATCCTGAACCAAAAATTCATCTTCTGTGTAAAGGATCTGGCATGCAGGAGCAGTGATGGGGGGCATGAAAACGAGAGTCACCATCTTCCCACAAATAAGAACCAAGTGCCACATGATGCAGCCTCTTTCAGGCGACTCTCTCAAACTTTTACAAGTTTATAAGTTCTTTTAAAGGCTCTCTAGTAAGCAGCCACTTGCAGGCCCTTTATCCAACAAGGGGCCGTGGCCGTGTGACCAATGACAGCACTGCTAAAGTGGATTCAACTGATGAAATCACCAGGGAGGAAGAGGAGCAGTTCTGAACATTTCAGATTTTCTGAACTGGAAAAACCTCTTCAGTAGGTTGTCTGCAAATGAAATGCTTTAAATGAAATAGATGGGAGTGAAAATGAGAAAGGAAATCAATCCTGTACATTTATTGTAATACAGCTGCCTTAAGGCTTAGTAATATAATCCATTACACCAACAGAACTGGTCCGTCTCCGACGTGTCATCCTTTGTAAGGTGACAGTCGCCCGCTACACCTTCCATACATCATTCTGGTTTCTTTCAAAAGTCCTGTCTTTAAATCCTTTTGTTTTGTTTGCCAATTTCACGTGTATGTATTGTCCCCTAAATGCAGACATGCATTCATACATAAAATTGTACCTGTAATTTACAATTTACATGTAAAACATCAAGCAGATTTTCAGCATGGCAGCCGACAGCATGGCTAGCACCTCGCGACCAACATGTACCCTTGCTCTCACACCCACACAGAAGAACTCTAATGTTCATTCAGAATCCGTTTGACATTACAATCAAGATACTTGTAGCAACATTACAATATAGAACAAGTCCGTCTGGTTGTAATTACAGACATGGTTATAATCTCAGACATAAACTTTCATTCTGCACGCTGCCGTTTTACAGCTTCCGATGGAAACCTGTAGCCATCAGGCAAGAGCTGCTCTCACTGTGGACAACCAAAGGGAAGCAGACTGGCTACAGTAATTCTGAGGAAACGTGAACCTTGCCATTTTTCCAGTCCCCCTCTGGCTAACAAAAAAGGTCACTTCTTTGAAATTCAAATCACTGAAAAGCAACAGTAGGTGGGGGATGGTAAATAAACCTTAGGTCTTGATTTTTTTACTTTAACCGTAACGTTATACCGTATAATTCATATTTTCTGTTACAAGTTTATGTAAGAATATGAATGTACATTTTTACATTTGTCTCCAGAAGCTGCATTTCGCCATATCTTATGTGAAAATGACAACGGCATTCTATTTTATACAACCAGCGATGACTAAACGCTTACTTCCAGCGTTGACATGCTGCCACCTGCTGGCTGTTACAAACCTGTAGTGCCAAACAGCTACATAGGCAAGCAGAAAGCCTTAGGATCGCGTCACAGAAGTTAGCATGCTCTACCTTTGATGGGGTTGAAGAAGTTGAAGAACGAGTCGCTGGGTACTTGCTTGGTGATGGTCCTCACCGTGCCCCTCCCCTTGTGTTTCTGTTTCTTCTTTATGGTTTTTACAGTCACGTCTTTGCCTTTATGCCAATCAATTTCACAGCTGGACACAGAAGAAAGCTGATAAGAAAATAAAACAACATACTACAGCATAAACCATTAGATAGAGCAATTTTCAGTATAGTAGCTTAGCGGAAAATATATAATGGGGGGGGGAATGGAGGCAAGCACTGTGGGTCACTTTATGAAGCCTAAAGCAGGATTTCCAACCCAGTTCTCAGGAAACCTTAGACAGCCCACGTTTTTGCTTCCTCCCAGCTCCCAGCGCACTTCGGTGTTCCTGATTGGCTGAGAGCTGGTAGGGAGCAAAAACGTGCAGATAACGATTAGCTGCTAACAAAACAATGAAAGCTGAATGCCATTTGCCTCACTTGTATGTCACTTTGGACAGAAGTATCTGCTGAATAAATGTAATGCAAATTAAATTTAATTGATCAATCATGTATTTTAGTGAGGGAAGGAAAAAAAAAGTAATGAAATGGGCACAGTGTGTGACTCTGGGTTTGGACGCTGTGGAAGGTTGTTGGTTCAAATCTGCCATTTGGCCCTTCAGTAATCCCAGTTGCTCCAGGGACTGGCGGCCTCTGCTCTCTCAACTGCACGTCACTTTTGATAAAAAGCGTCATGCTAAAATACATAAATGTAGCATGTAGCACTGGATGGCTTGGGTCTGCCGGCTAATCTCACCCCTCACAGTCCACAATCTCTGGACCCTCAAAGGAGAAGGGATCTTCGGGATCTGGTTCGGACTTCATTCTGTAAACCTTTGTGAGGACCTGGTTTTTAAAGAAGCTGTTTGGCTCAAAGTGAAACTCCAATGTGAAGCTCTGTTAGGGGAAAAATAGGCACATAAAATGAATACAAGGGGATCATATGGGAAATAGATCATATGCAATACACACAGTTTGACCATGACACTTACATATCACTTTGAATATAAATGTTTGATGTTTAATTGTCACACTAACCATAGGCTGGTCAGGGTCAGAAAATTTCACTTTGATGTCTTGTAAGTATTTCAGGATTGGCTCATCATGTTCCTATTGGAAACAAAAGCAAACACAGGGGAGGGTATGAACCCTCCATATAAGGACAGTTAAAACTATTAATATTTCCAACAACCTGTTAATAAATAAAATATGGCCAGTAAGGACATTATTAAATCTTAACACGGGAAAACATCTGAATATTAAGAAATGAAGCATCAAAACTACCTTTCATAAAAAACATCCATTAATTAATTGTTTTTGTCTCCAAATATTAAAATACAGATGAGCTCTAAAATGCTTACTTATTGTAACAGGCTCAAATAGTTCAAGTCCAATCCATTGAAAATGCTTGGAAAATGGGGGCTAATATTGCAGATAAGAATGAATAAACTATATATATGTTAAGTTGGGTTTTTACCCCCGTGTGTGTAAACAGTGTGAAAACAGGAGATGTCATGACCCCCTCAGAGGATGACACTGAGAGCAGCAAATGGCCTGCGAGTATATAAATGGGAGGCTGGGGATTCTGAGGAGAAATAGCAGTTAAGCACCACTAGGGGGCAGCATTGTTTTGGGCAATCATAAAATGTTTCATGGTAGTATTTAGGTACAAGCGTAATAAAACATAACTGTTCAATTTTAATCCAGCAAATGCCAGATTTCAGCTATAAATTTCAGGTTACATTCAACTGTAACTTATGAATGTTGCACATGACTCAACCCATGGCGGCCATGTTCCCAATACACAGCTTTACCTGTAGCATATCACCAAGCATGTCAACGTTCTTGAAGATGGTAAGCCAGAACTCTGGGACGCCTTTGGGGCCCTCCCCTGTGGGGGCCTCTTCCTGCCGCTGAGCAGCCTCCACGGTGGC
>JAABNY020000019.1:5624094-5645326 GCA_015164015.2 Brevimyrus niger
GCTCAAATGAACAAAACCATATAATAATGCAACAATTAATGTGCAAAACTGTATAATATTGCAAATATGTTAAAGGGCAAACAAAGCAGGACAGAACTGACTGCAAAAAGTATCTTCCTCTATTCTTGGTCTTTTAACTTTTTTTAAATTCTGAAGTAGAAAACTATGTAAACCAAACAAAAAAAACATTATTAAAAAAAATGTGAAATCATGCTTAGATTTTTTGTCTGGCGCTGCAAAACGCCACCACGCGTCACCATCTCACATGGTACAAAATATTCACGAGAGCAAGACGACTTGAGACAGACCGTGCAGCACAAATTTGAACCGCCTCCGTGACGAGAAATCTTTGCCCTTATTGGCTGAAGATTTTAGTCACACGCATGACGTTTGTATCCCGGGAAGTTCCAATGCGTTATCTGGTATTTCTCCTGAAAAGCACCTAAAGCAGTGAGAACTGGTGTTCAGTTAATTTACCTGGTAAAATAAAGTTTAAATAAATTATATAAATGTTCTAACAGTACACGTAAGTTAGTGGTTTATTTATTGTTAGTTACTGTAATGTTGTGCTGCTTTATTTGTTTAATTGTCCAATCTGTGAAGAAGACATTCAAGATCGAATTGCATTGTACTCTGTACATGACAATAAAAACTTTGAATCCTTGAAATATATGTATTTGATCTTTTTTCTGGCAGCTATCTTTTTACACAGAGCCACTATACACAATAGTTTTCATCACTGCTAACAGTTACAATAACCGGAATTGGTTATTGTAAATGAGGGAATGTGCATGCAGGTGATATTTGTATAGATTTACCTACACCATTCTGGCAGCGCTGCCATTGCAGTCAGGTCTCGCAGACTAGGAGGAGTAGAAGTTGTCCAACTTGGCCGTAGTCAGTTTACAATAACAAATTTATTTTTGTATAGCGCATTATCACAAAATTACATCGTCTCAAAGAGCATATACTCCAACCCTGCAGCTGCCTAGCCCAAGTCGAACACACCCAATTCTTTTTAAGGGAGGATGGGCAAAATTACTACGTTGTTAGTGATTGGCTGTTGTGCTGGCGTTCAGTAAACCTCTGCTTCATAGGCCATCGAGTTGTCTGTCTCAGTGCATTCTCTAAAATGGAGCAAACTTAGTTGATCGAATTTCATAGTCTCTGTGTTATCGTGATCGTCCTCATTTTTTATCGATAAATATTCTAGATCGTTTTATCCTCTTATCCAGCACTAATGTATGTCATTGATTGGTTGCATTTGAAGGGCACGAATGGCAAAATAATAATAATGTTGCATTACAGAAAGTTACGTTGTGTGTTGGATACCTTTCGCTTCAAATCTCCCAACCACTATGTCGATCTAAGACAGCGAGACCAAGACAGGAGGGATACAAGACCAAGACAATAGACCGTCAAGACCGTGACAAGAGCATGACAGTGTAAAACTGGTCTCGAGACCGGTCTCGAGACATCCAACTCTACTTTGGGGTTGCTTGGATTTGTGATTACGAGGATTATGGCCAAGGAATCTATTCTTTATGTTCGATTACTATTATAATTACCGGTTATTTAGGTAAACATTTAAACCGGTAGGTTTGTTAATGTAGTAAGGTTGATTTCTACTGTGCTTTATTCCTGTTATGCTTATAACGTGTAATCCACCTTCTAACTACACATCACCCATGTGATTGAATTTATTGGTTTATTTCCACTGACCACACATTAATCTACATACCAGGTTTACCATTATTATTCATTTCTATAACCCATTGTACATCCTGCTTCACAAGTTCCATTTAATAAATTCTTTCATTAAAGTCATCCCCTCTGGAGCCAGATTCTCTGACCGGAATCTTGTCCATATTGACCGCATCTACCAGTACTAAACTCCTACCCTACCCGACAACTACGGTTTGGTATACCTCAGTGCAATGTGCACTTAAATCGAGATGAGGAAGAGCAGCCAAGGCATCTTTTAAAAAAGGCGATCTTGTGGATAAACAAGGTAAAAAGGCGGCGGTGTGGTGGTACTTTTTGCAGTTCAAAGTCTGACACATTTATTAAACATATGGATATGCGTATTTACACTAATGACTTTTGGGCGTCATACAATGTCTCAATATTTTATCCATATTACTAAACTATTTAAATGGTAAATTAATGTCCATATACCACCGAAATGCCGACCTCCTGCCAAATGTTGCGCCTGTCATCTAAAGCCCTGGTGCCTATTACGCATGCGCCATGCAACATCGACATGATATTGCCCAGCCCTGTTAAGTGGACTCAAAATGAACTGAATTGAGCCAAGTGTGAACACGCCTGAACATATTACTGGTTCCCATGAATAAGTTTCGGGCCCCTGAACTATTAGCGGCTATACAGCGAAGTCCACTGGCTGGGACCGTCCTATTTTTCCTACGGCTTTACTCACTGCAGCACTGTTCGGCGGCCGAAGTGGACGCTTGGGGGTCCAGCTGCAGGGCCTGTACGTGTCTGTACCAGCGCAGGGCGTGAGGGTACTGCGTGGAAGGGGGCCCGCGGAGGCGCGCCAAGGCCTCCGCGTCAATCTGAGACAGGCCAAAGCCGGCCAGGTAACTGCGGCTGCTCAGGTACTCGTTCAGGGCCCCCAAATTGGGGGACTCTTCCGTTACACGCAGCAAGAAGCCATAATCAAAGGCTGCGAAGACAAGAGGGCACATATATGGAGGCTAATATCTAATTCCTCTGTTCATGGAGTCCCTTTCTAAGCCCGGAATTCGCGAATGGAAAATCTATTCCCAAAATGCAGCAAGGGTTAAGTGATCTAATCTACCACATTGTGGCGTTACTACTGCTTGCACTAATTAATGGGGCATCACTCCAGTTTCACTTTCGTTTCTTTTTAATATTTTATATGGCAGTCTTCTTTAGTAAGTCGACCGTCTTGCATTAATAGAAATTA
This sequence comes from Brevimyrus niger, assembly GCA_015164015.2. Lineage (NCBI taxonomy): Eukaryota > Metazoa > Chordata > Actinopteri > Osteoglossiformes > Mormyridae > Brevimyrus > Brevimyrus niger. The sequence goes on from JAABNY020000019.1 coordinate 5,627,045, forward strand.
ATTGAAATCACTAGTCATATTGCCGGGGCGAAAAGAATCAATGGAAAAAAAAACTGTAATGCAATTCAATGCACAGCACGACTGCAGCTAGCAGAAGTCCCAAGATGATTCATTAGCGTTTTGATTTTACTACATCTGTGCTGTAAATGACAGTAAATGTAAACGGACCTTCTGGAGTAAAGTCTACCGAAAAATACGTGCTGCTGATTCGATTACGATCTTTTATATTTACTAGCAGGTCAGCATTTAACACGATCCACATAAAGGTAGCTAGCTGTGCTGTAAGCTAACAGCTTTGCCGAAGACATGAGGACATGAATGTGCATGCGTCAGATCAATCTAATGAAAACCGGCAAGGTTTTTAAACATAACCAAAACCCACCACCTATCGGTGTATTCAAACGTACTCCGATGGCGTGGTGAAAGCTTTAAGATAATTAATTTTCAATGCACAATAAAATCCGGTTTACCTAGCTCTCCTGATGCTGCCATCATTGCCTCCGGATTCTGATGCAACATTGACCGACACGGAAGAGGCGTGATCTTCCACAACCGGCGTCGCTTATGTTTAAACGAAGGAAAAGATGAAAATGTACAATAACTATTTCCTTGTAAATCTAAAAGTACCTGGCTGTAATTGTGCTCATTTTATTTATTTTTTTCGCTGTCCTCAATAGTGGATGCTGTTAAAAGTAAACATTTTGTCGGCTAGTTGCACCATGTGCCACTCTTTGTATTTCCTGCATATATAAAAAATAATATTAATAGTAATAAAATTAATACGCCCTTAACGATCATCTTGTTGAACGCATTATAGTCATAACCTTAAAAGGGTTCTGAGTGGCGAACAAGTTTTTGTTTTGCATAAATTATATATACAGTCTGACGCTTGACAGGGGGCGGTATTAACGTGAATACTGCGTTCTCATTCATACGGTGGGAAGACGCAGTAGGGCAAAGGGGCAGTGTCTACTCGAATCGGGCATAAACATCACTAACATATACACGCTCCTTGACGAAAGAGCGTTTATTTTAAGCATCAAGGTAAGTCACACATGACCGCGTTTTGTTCTTGATTTTGTTAAATAATAGCGGCGCGACGTTTGTAGTAAAGAAATATGGCTGCTACGTGTATCCATCCAGTTCAGGGCAGCGGGTGGTGGGCAAATGTTACACACCGGCATACGCACTTGAACTATTCTCTGTTTTGACTTTGACTTTTATCTGCTGTTTCCAAAAGGAATTCCCAATTAATGATAGTCTAATGAAACAGGGGCCTAAAACGTGATGGTTTATCTTAATGTACGCCTTTTTTTTTTGAAGAAATGCCGTTGCTGGACACTGAAGCAGTTCTGTAAAGTTTTGCATTTAATCTACATCGATAGTGAGGCTGCAACATATGGGTACCCTGTACTGCATTTTTTGACAGGTTTTGCATCCTTCTCGCAAAGATCGTGATTTTTGTACGTACTGTAAAAATCCACGTGAAAAGGAAAAAACGAAATGCCTGATTTCCTTCATCAGGGTTTTAAGCACCAGTGATGCATTTCGCCGGTATTCAGACACTGCGGACACGACTTTTCTTAATACACAGGGTGGTGTCGCAAAGTGATTGTTTGGATCATAATTTCATATCGTCATGCCCAGAATAGGTCGTTTATTATAATACGCAGGCACGACGCCGGGTGTTATTCAGTATGTGAAATGTGAATTATTTAAATCAAACGGTTTACTGTATTTTCCCAATGAATATACAATGACTTTGCGTTCATAACAGACAGTATTAAGTAATAGGTTCGAGTTCATGGGGAGTTTAAATTAGTCAAGGTCAGAAGTGTAAGAATTTGTCGACTGTTTACGTTGTCAGCAGACAGGTGTCGCATTTATGAGGTCGGATAATAACCCGCTAGCCAGACAATTTTACGTTTTATCTCCTATTGTGAAATCTTACATACTCTTGCAAATATTCAAGATGTTTTTTTTTTTCATTCGAGATCTGTTATTCAGATCTCAATCTGCATACACGTGGTTTGTAAACCACTGGTATTTTTTTACATAACACTGATTAAACTGCATTTAATTATTTTGATACATGACGACACATTTTCCTTGGTTGTATCCAGTTTTTTGTTATTGGAATGTATGCGTTTCAAGACTTTACACACGTTTGTTTAAACAAACAAACGTACTTCCGATAAACGTGATTTGGTGTTTTATAAAGCTTGGGTGAAATAAGACATTTATACCTCAATATAATGGGTGTATCTATTTATTTTGTAACGTGGTTAAAAAAAAAGCCGGCTGCTCCGCTCCCTTTTGCTGCAGCGCCAGCCTCGCGCCGTGACCTTTCCCCTAGTTTTCTGAGGCTTGGAGAGTCATGTGACCGCGGAACTCCTGCGGGGGGATGGGCGTCGCTCGTGAAATGTGACTGAATGGAAACGCTGTCGCGCTTAGCAATCCCCGTGTCCTTCAGGTGTCATGCTTCGGGACATTTGCGACATTTAAACAGTTTTATGTCCCAAATAAATGTGCATACAAAAACTGCGCGTTTTGCGAAGTCTTATGAATTTCTGCTCGCCGCTATGCCTTAATCGATTATTTAGGTCGAACACTTTTATATAATATTTTGTAATATGCCACATTTTCCTGCCATAGAGAATATGATTATCCACGCGTTTTTGGGACAAAGCAGCGTGCGTTCGCATATTTGCGTTTCCATGGTCACGGGGTTCGCGCAGTCTGGGGAATTTCCTTGTGCATCCAGGATTTCCAACCTGGGATTTAAATAGCAGTAGCGAGGAGTCTGCATGAACTTATCTTAAGTTGACAAACATCGAATACCCTCACCCCGGCTCCCTATCTTCGGGGAACAAATAAAGACATCCATATGAAGTTCGTAGCACCTTAAAGAAGTGATGTTATGTGATGTGATTACGCCAAGGCAGTCACCTAATAATACGCCTTTCTGAATCTTTAATTCGGGTCATCCGGAACCTTTCCCTTCGGGAAACCCCCGAATCATTCGTTAAACAATGGGAGATGTATAAATATTGCAGCGTATTATCAAGTTTAATTATTGGCTGGGCACAGTTTGTTTTCAGTTACCCTAATCTCCGAATTACTATTTGCAAAATATATTATGAAGAACAATTCAACCATCTCATTGTGATTTATTTCAGTTTTCAGACTTGTATACAAGTGTGTACTTACTTAATGATGAGCTCCGTTGGCTGAAGCACTGTTAGTACAATGATGCGGCTAATAATAGCTCAGCATTTAAGGAGGACACTCATAAAAACATTATGTAAACATCACATTGCAGTTACCAGCAAAGAAACATGCAATTCAAATATGCAATAAAAGTTTCACTCTGATAAGCTCCCTAAATTCTGCTCTGGCTGCCACTCAGTGCTGCAGTGAGTGAAGCCACAGGGAAAATAGGTTGTTTCCTGCCAGTGAGCTTCACTGCGTGACCCATAAAAGTTCATATTTTTCATCTGTGCATTTATATATCTACATTTATTGTATGAAAATGTTAATTGCATTTCTTTCTAAAAGCTTGTAAGCAGGTGTATTGCTAACCATTTAAACTAGTGTCTTTTTATTAATTTGCAGTAACATCCTTTGAATTGATGTTTCCAGCAGCCTTTGAAAAATGGCACATGGCATTTTAAAGGATCGGGTGTTGAGTCATTCTTCAGTTCTTCCATAAACGTTATCAGTCGGCATGTTTGAATGTGTGTTTTTCGTTGGTATTGATTCAGACTTTCTTGCATCAGTGTGGTATATGATCTCTGTGACTCGGTCAATACCCACTTACAGGTTGGGGAGTTACCATAAATCAGTCAGCAAAACTTCTACATTTTTTTTGTTCCATATGATTTGATGAATATTATTGTTTTCTTGTTGGGGGAAGTGCAATGAAAGTTATGACATTAAATAACGGTTTACAGGGAACTAAGTTAAAGCAAAACATTTGGTTTCTCTCTTAAAGGAGCAGGACTTTATTCGTTCTGGCCACTTAAAGGGCAGGTGAGGGAGCTTCTGTGTTGGTCTCCGCAGCAATCCTGAGTCGGCGTCATGGCAGAAGCGCACCAGGCTGTAGCCTTCCAGTTCACAGTCGGCCCCGATGGCATCGACCTCCAGCTGAGCCACGAGGCCCTCCGGCAGATTTACCTCTCTGGCCTCCACTCCTGGAAGAAGAGGTTTATTCGCTTTAAGGTGCGCCCCATCACTCTGCACCTTCACCTGTGACACAGAGCAGTGTCTCGCCGTTCGGTCCTCAGGGACCCACAGCTGCTCCACATCTTTGCTTCCACCCAGGACTCCAAACATGGACTGTCTGTGAGTCCCTGAAGGCCAGCTTGAGAAACACTGAAATAGAGGGTAGCTGCAGTACCTGATGAATAAAGACTGTGGACTGTTTAGCTCAATGTTCTAAATTATTATATAGGCGTTCCCTGAGTTACGGTGGTCCGTGTTGCGATATATCGACTTTATGATGGTTGTTCCAATTCCATTCCATCTTTCACTTACAGTACATTATTCAATAAATTACATGAAATATTCAACATTTTATTATAACATAGGCTTTGTTAATCATTTTACCCAACTGTAGGCTAATGTAAGTGTCCTAAGTATGTTTAAAGTAGGCTAGGCTTTGTTAGGTTAGCTGCACCATATTAAAATACATTTACACCTTACTATATTTTCATTTTATGATTGGAACATAACCCCATCGTAATTTGGGGGGCGTCTTTATCGGAACATAACCCCATCGTAACTTGGGGGGCGTCTTTATAGCGAAATGTCCTTATAAACACTGTTCATGTTCATAGACATTTAATTATGACTGAAGCATAATGCTACAGGCGCCCGGTAAATACTGTGTCCCTCTGTGTTTTTTTTTTTTTCTCCGCAGAATGGGATAATGACTGGGGTATACCCTGGAAGTCCTTCAGGGTTCTTGGTGGTAGTGGTGGGGTACATGTCTTCAACCAAGTATGCGCGTATGGACCCCACACTAGGGCTGTTTGACAAACTGGGGATGCACCTCCCAGTCAGGTAATGTCACATTTCATGCCAGCTCCCATTTTCCGTTGGCACTTGTTTGCATGGGAACAGAACCAGGACTTCAGAAGGTTATGTTTTTCAGGTAGAGTGACTTGAATGGAGCAGAGGTCATTTGTAGGATATGTTGCTGCAAATATACTAAAGTTTTGTCAACACCCTATGAACTTTCACCTATTTAACTTTGTGTGCTTGGGGACGTTTTCCCGTTGGCCTTGTGTGTAACATGGCACTTCCTGGGATAAACCTGAATATTCACAGAATGCTAAGATTTGGTGAACTTTAGTCTTTCCTGCAAAGTGTATACTGTGAAGTGGCAATGCAGGTATTTGAAACTAGAGGAATTTTCAAGTATAGAAATTTTTTTTATACACGTTCCCTTTAAGATTTTTTACATTAAGACAGTCAGATTTTATCTGGTTCTTGTGAGAAACATTTTTAGATGTTACTGTTAATATTCAATATTGAGAAAGGCCTTATGAATTGTTATTGGTTCTGCATTACGGAGGCGATTTTAAAGTTGATGTGTTGAAGTGGTGATTTGGAAAGAACCGAAGACTAGCGAGGGCTGCTAACTCGTACTTCTGTACAGCCGATGACGTTGTGCCCTTGTCGCCGGTTCTGTAGTAGGTACCTGTCGGAGAACAGCCAGCGTGTGGTGGGAGGTGTGCTGGTTGGTACAGGGCTGTGGGTCACCATTATCTTCATCATGAGGAACGCTCTCAAATCCCTGCTCTCCTGGCATGGTTGGATGTACGCCCGTCATGGGACGGTCTCCTGGAGAACACGGATATGGATGGTGAGTTGATGGCCACGGGACGGTACTGCAGTGAGGTGACAGTGGAGCAATGTACTGCAGGTCATATATATGTATGTATTCCTTTAAGAAGGAATTCACTCTAGCTTTGTTTGCATTAACGACCGACATCAGTGCTAATTACATGTACCCCATCTTTGTTCTCTCTGCTTCCCTGCCAGGTGTTAGTTAAGGTGTTCTCTGGCCGAAATCCAATGCTGTACAGTTTTCAGAACTCTCTACCACGGCTGCCTGTGCCCCCAGTGAAGGACACAATGAGACGGGTAAGTGATTGCCTGCTGCTCTGGCCCAGTGGCACGTGCTTGAACGTCCTGTTCTCATACCCCCTGAACAAGGGTGAGCCAAGAAGTTGACCTTTTGGATTCGACCAGATCAGGTCTGGTTTTTCATTGCTAGAGCACATGTGTGTAGTGTAGCTCATCAGCAGTGATTTTCATTAGGCCTGTTTATCTTAATGTTCCCAGATCATGTGTTTTGACAGGGTCGTTGTAACTTTTAATGTGGGAAGAAAAAGGTAGCAAGCAGGTGACTGTTGATCGCTTTGGACAGCTGATGTGGGATCGATAGTAGGTCAGAGATATGCTGTAAAAGTGAGACAGTGGCGTGAAAATCCAATGCTGCTTAAGATTCTGTGGTTCATGACCATTGAGCAAATGCTGAAGTCAGATAATGCTGAAAGGAGGAATTTTAAGAAATCGCATCATTTTATCAAACGCATTTGCAAATTCCATGCGGCCTGAGGTGAATTGGAGAAAAACAAGTAAAAATGCTCTTCCGAATAAATTCTGATTTTATTACTTACTGAGCAGAAACATTCACCCACTGTCCATTCTTTCTTACTATCTTGTTTGTAGTATCTTGATTCTGTTCGTCCCCTTATGGATGATGAAAAGTACAAAAGGATGGAGGGTTTGGCAAAGGATTTTGAGAAGAACTTGGGCCCAAAACTGCAGTGGTACCTGAAGCTGAAATCCTGGTGGGCCTCAAATTACGTAAGTTACCTGTTCTAATCGGCTTTTTGCTTCATACTCTGTAGAGTCTGCAGTGTACGTCTCCCATACTCATGTCCTGCACTTGTTTCCGTAGGTCAGTGACTGGTGGGAAGAGTACATCTACCTCCGAGGTCGTGGACCCATTATGGTTAACAGCAACTACTATGCGATGGTAAGAAATTTTTACTGCTGTTGACTTTCCGCTGGATAAGTAAAGATAATTTATCCCCTGAGGGAAGAGGTTAATCATTTGTTTATATATCTTTTCACAGTAAGCAGGCTTACCTGGAAACTAGAAGTTTTGGCTAAATCATTTATCTGCATTTGTTAATATAGCAGACGCTTTTGTCCAAAGGAACATACAAGTGAGGCACATGGCACATTGATTTCAAGTGTGTACCATTTTATTTGGGACACAGTGTAGTGAGTGTATGTATTATGTGGCTAAAACATGAACATCAAAGAAGACAAAAAGGGTTAGTGATCCTGTTAGTCTCCATTCTTCCCTCATTTCCATCTGAATAGGGTCCTCAAACTGGACTTTGTTTAAAAAGCCAGTTCTTCTGCAGAATAGTTTGAAGGAGAATTTGTACAACTTGTCTGTCAAGTGAGTCCTGATACAATCACTAGTGCCAGTGTTGTGTAGTGACGTTTCTTTAATGGTCTTTAGACACCTGTCAACCTCACTACTGAGAGACAAAATTATTTTTCTTTGAATTATTATGTATTACACTGATGAATCTAGGGGGGAAAGGACATTATACAGGTTGTAGAAGTTGCCTGTTCATCAGCCAAAGCACTAGAATGGATACTGGCCTCCTATAATCCTCAGTCATCTCAACATGGCACGCCTCATTAGGACACAGTGTTTCTCCTCTGTCCCACGTATGGATAGATCTTATTCCTCTTAACGCTTCATGGGAATATTTTGAAGTGTACTTGTTGACTTTCAAGAGGTTCACGACGCCAACATTGATAATATATAGGCTTGATTTGCAGATTTGTTTTCGGGATCTTAACCCTCTGGGCCCGGCGGTCCCGCCGGCGAGACCCGACAGAAATTTCATCAAATCGTCCAAATAACTCTGCGAGTTTTTGTCATATACAAATTTTTCAAACACCATCAGAAACCTTGGACAGTTTACTTTTTAAATATATATAGGTATAAACTAAATATATTTTTACAGCTTCGTACTGCGAATAGAAGGGACAGGAGTGACTGACTTAAGTGTCTGCGTCTCGAAGCAGCTCTTATCGTCGTCCCACTTGCAAATCGCGCTATTCACATGATAATAACATGATAATCCGACAGTTAGTATTTGGTAATGAAATATGTGAATACGCCCATTGTGACCAAAATAAACAAGAGCACATGTCTGGGTAGTGTTTACACTGATCGGCTACAATATAGCATACAAATACGTCTCTGCCACTGAAGATTTGCGACAATGTTACCATTTTCAGCAGCGAATCTCATACCCGTGTCCATGGCTCAGTGTACTAAGCCTGTGTGTCTGTAATCTAAAGATAGCAGGTTAAAACTCAGCCTATTTAGAACGTGAATAGCTGATCTTCAGCTGAGAGCTGTTCTAAACACTCCCGATGCAAGTAAAACACAGAAAGGTGATGTGTTTTGCTTTTTTTTGCCTATTTAACCTAATTTTAAAAACTTTAACACTTCCGACAATGGAAGTTTTGAAAAGAAGACTGATTACGGATTTAGTCAGTGTTTTTTTCATGATTCTATATAATGATTTCAGCGAGATATAAACTGAAATACACAAGAAAGGTCAATGGTGCCCTCGTCCCGGGTGTTAATAATAGTCACTGCATTATATTTATCGCTTCTATATTTGTATGGTCACAGTTTTTCATTTTTCATTCCATCTACCAATAAACTGTGAATGGGATTTTATTGTTGCTACTTTTCTTGCGTTTCAAACTGCCTTTCCTAAGTGATGGGTGTGAGGGTGCGTGACATTCCAGACTGATGAACCATTGACAGTATGCAAACTACTATAGGTGTGAGGACACCTATGTCATCAATATTCATTGTGAAGGCCACTGACTTTGGAAAAAAAGAGTGTCACTCTAAAGTTCTATAATTCTATAATTTATCATTATTATTATTATTATTAATAATTTCTCTGCATGTCTGAAAATAGGTTTTTGAAAAGTATGTTTAATGTTGATTTTAACAAAAAATAGAATAATAACATTCTAAGTGGTCTCAGATTATTGGTGCTGAGTTTGTGGTGAATAAAATCACATGTAACACTTTTTAGGGATAAATAGGTGAAATATTTTGAAATGTCAAGGCATGTCAGACTCCCTCGAAAGTGGAAAAGAGGCCTCGGGTCCCAGAGGGTTAACATGGCCTGACTGTCATATTCCTGTTTTTCCAGGACTTCCTGTATGTCTTCCCTACCAACCTGCAAGCAGCTCGAGCTGGAAATTCCATTCATGCCATCATGCTGTACAGAAGGAAGCTAGACAGAGCACAGATCAAACCGGTAAGAATTCCTGTTCTCTAGTAACACACTTCCCGTTTTCTTCAACCAACATTTATTAAATTAAAGGGTTGACAAATTAGCTTGAGGGGTCATCAGGACCTCTCAGTGTCTCCAAGGCCCATTGGCTACCAAGCATCTCCCAAGCTTTGAACCTGCTTGGTTTCTTTAGCTTATGGCTCTAGTTCCCTGAGTTCTATCTGGCCAAAGCATTCTATAGTTAACTCTGGCACAGGGCCATGTGTCCCTCAAGTTAAGTGTTTTTATGCAGTGAGATGAGCACATGACTTAAGAGCTTTGCAGGGTTCATAAGCATGGTTAGTTACTAGCCTTAGTTTGTAGTTTCCTTTTTAATTTGTCTTGAAGCCAGCGATCTTCACTAGCATTTCCACTGAATGATGTCATTCTTTGATGAACTTCTATAACTTGTATATATAATTCAATGCTTGTTTTATTTGGGTAAATTTAATCCATTTATTGTTGGCATTTACAGTGTTTTTTCCCCATCAACTTTATGTGGTCTTGATGTTTTCTGCGGAACTTCACTGTACTAACATTTAGTGAAACATGTAATCTGAACTTGTGACTTTTACGCAGGCTACGGCAAGAACGTTCAAGGTGTTGGGGTGGGGGGAGGGTTGATATACAATTCGCTTTCCTTCTTTTCCAGTTCTGTGCTCTTCTCCTCTGAACTCTTTGCATGTTTCTAAGATTCCCCTCAGGTAGACATTGTTCTGTTTTGTCTTCTGCTCTTGGATGTGGTGTTTTTTACGCTTGTGGTACAGATTTACGCACTGGAAAACAGAGTCCCGCTCTGCTCCGCTCAGTGGGAGCGTATGTTTAATACCTCCCGCATCCCCGGCGTCGAGACAGGTAAGAGGAGGATGCTAAATCTTTGCACCTTATCCCTCGACCTTACAAAGGCACAGGACACCTGTCGGTCCTCTGCTCAGTGTCATCTGTGCAGTGACACTGGTTTGCCTGCCAATCAGCAGTAGATGGGCCTCAGTTCAACTCGGTCAACAGTACAAATTTTAAATTACTCCAGGAGAAGATTGTAACTGAAATGTGGCTAAAATGTCTTCATTACCATTTTGAGGCCTTGCATTTTCTTATTCATTTTTTATTTCTTAGTGGACCATATTGGAAACTTTCAAAAAAAAAGGGTAGTATAAAGGGACCTTTTGGTAATTGGCAGAGGCTGGTCATGTGTCCTGTGGAGATTTTGGTGATTGGCAGAGGCAGTTCATGTGTCCTGTGGAGCTTTTGGTGATTGGCAGAGGCAGTTCATGTGTCCTGTGGAGCTTTTGGTGATTGGCAGAGGCAGTTCATGTGTCCTTTGGAGCTTTTGGTGATTGGCAGAGACAGTTCATGTGTCCTGTGCCTTTGATCCTGGGCTCTGTACTGAAGTTTCTATATGCTCGTCATTTCAAGTCCCACAGTCCTTCATTCTTTGTTTTTAATTATTCCATTTTTAATTTTTTGTGCATAGTCTTCCCTGCTACTTGGGTCTATTCCAGGCATTCTGAGTCTTCCTAACTCTCCAATCTCCATCGGATCCTCTCGCCTACATCGTCTCCCTTGTGCCCCTCCTTTAGGTGTCCTTGTGACTTCGTCAGGCTTGGCTTTTTGGGTCGTCTTCTTTTTTTTGTTTTGTTTTTTTAATTTACTTTATTTTTTTGACTCTTTCCTTTTGCTTTACAGCTTATGCTTCAAAACACTATTCCAATGTGCTCGTCCCAATATGAGCGTATGTTCAACACCAGTCGCATCCCAGGGCTAGAAACAGGTAGAGTTATAGCCCCGCCTCTCATTCGCCCTGCTTCTCAAGCACCTATTGTTTTTTTTGTTTCGTTTTTTTAAATTAACCCACGGTGGCCACAGCGCCCGCATGCAGTCTTAGCCGCACGGCTAAGACTCGGCAGTCTGCTAAACTCGATTGGATCACTGGTGTTTGTGGGCTGGAGGCACAGAGGGCTGTCTGAGGTTTCACTGTTTTTCTCCATCAATTAGCACATTTCCCATAATGCCTTTGCTGGCAGCATAGTGGGTGAGAACCGTCATAGTCCATACATGAGTCATCATATCTAATCATTAATCTTAATTCCCCCCCCTCCAAAAAAAATCCATTGGTTTAAAGGAAATTATAAACTTTACAGCTTTCTCAAAAAGTTCAAAGTTGAAAATAGAGTGGGATTTATTTATACAGCCCTTGGTCATGGACTATTTAGACAGTAAGGAGTGTCTACACCCATGTACCAATTTTAAACGCTGCTTATTGTTTAAGACAATGCTTTGATTCTACCACAAACGCTGTGGACTTCATGCCCGCATGCAAGAAGACAAACACCTGCTAGTAGGAAGCAGCTTGCCGTGTTACTAACTGATAACTTAAGGATGTTTACGTGATTCAGCATCTAGGAAATGTTCGCAGTGTTCCGCACAGCAGATAAAACGGTCCGGCATGTGACAATCTGCAAAGAATGCTCTTCTGCGTGTCCAGTCTGCATGGAAAGTCTAATGTGTGGAGTCCTGTGGGTATAAATAAATGAATTAATCTGATATTTGGTGACTCTGAAGCTTGAGGGTAGGGCTAAGTGATTAGAATTCTGCCTGGGTGCGAGAAGGTTTTTTTTTTGTTTTGTTTGTTTGTTTGTTTTTTGTTCCCCCCTGGACAGCAGCCCAAAGGAAAAGTGTCTTAACTCAAGGTTCCCTTCATCAGTTCCTTTCATGTTGCTGAGCCCTTGTTTCATGTGCGACATCATTGGCTTAAGGGGTTATGGCGGCTTCCATCAAAAATAAGAGTGAAAATGAAAGAAGCTCTTTCCCCCTCATTTGGAAATATGTACATGAGCATGAAACAACGGTTTGGCTCCTTGATGGTCATTCTCTCCGCATCTCACTTCCGCATCTCGCATCTTTCCCTATATGTCTACAGATCTAGATGGCTTATGTCTTCCAAGTCAATTCTTTTTAAAAATCTTCGACTTCAGGATGAATGGAAACTAGAATTGCTCTGGAAATTAACATCTTAAGTATCTTAGGGTATCAATGACACGGTTTCTTGCATGTTTTTTGCAGCCTTTGCCGATTTTCTTTGCAAACTGTATGTCTGTCTACAAATTTAGTGAATCTAGTCCCTTTTTTATCTTCATGTTCCTCATTTGGAGAAGGTCTGCTGAAGTTAGATGGGTTTATTTATCCACAGTGGGACAATAACCTTGTGAAAGATCAGTCTTCCAGTGGTTTCCTCTGCAGATTAAAATGTCCAGTGTGTCCTAGTCATAAACAGTGTAGCCTATGAACTCTAGAATTTCCCCTTGGGACCAATAAAGTCAATCTTAATCTTACCGTGGAGCGTGTTTAGTGTTACAAGGAAGACCCAGATGACGAGATGATAACAGCCACCTCTCACCTGCGTGGTTCCCCACCCCCACTCTCACCCTCACCCGCCCCGTGAGAGCAGACGTCCTGCAGCACATGAACGACAGCAAGCACATCATGGTGTACCACAAGGGGCGCTATTTCAAGGTTCCCATGTTCTACGACGGGCGGCTGCTCCGGCCTAGGGAGATTGAACAGCAGATGGAACGCATCCTGGGGGACAAGTCAGAGCCGCAGCCAGGAGAGGAAACGCTGGCCGCCCTGACTGCCGGGGACAGGTGCGATGCACAGCCACTATGACTTAGGAATTCATTTGAATCATTGTTGTTTTGAATCTATATATATAAACATCAAAGCACTGGTCCTGGGCTGCGCATTGTTAAAATATCATGGCGCCAATACCTGTGTGTATATCTACCCATGGAATTGATTTCTCTCTGCTGCCAGGGTGCCCTGGGCCAAAGCACGCTCAACGTACTTTGCCAAAGGCAAGAACAAGCAGTCCCTGGACTGCGTGGAGAAGGCCGCCTTCTTCGTAACCCTGGATGACACGGAACAGCGCTACGAAGCTGACAACCCCGTCCGCTCCCTGGATCGCTATGCCAAGTCTCTCCTACATGGAAAGTGCCACGATAGGTCAGTTCTGTCATCAACGGCCCATTTGTGTTTTCAAGGAAGAAAATGCTAATGTGAAATTCAGAATGAGCTGAACATGCATTCATTCAGAAGCTTCACTCGCTTGGCAACAAGTGTTGCCAACTCTGAACGTGACCCAGCCCCCGTTGGGTTCTGCACAACCCAGATTCCAGCTTCTCCTGACTCTTAAGCTGCTGGTGAACCGCTGAGGATTCTGAAGACGTAATGCAGCCTGCAGTGCTGTGTTTCATTCCTGGCTTGGTTTTCTCCAGGTGGTTCGACAAGTCGTTCAACCTCATCATTTACAAGAATGGGACAATGGGGCTGAATGCTGAACACTCCTGGGCAGACGCGCCAATCGTAGGCCACCTATGGGAGGTAAAGGAGGCGGCCCTGCATTGAATTACACAGATCCAGCTGAATATCTAGCCATGGTTATAGAGCCACCTAGTTTCTCCAGGTTCCCATATCTAGTATTTCTGTCTGCAGAGTTTCAAAGCGTGCAGGTGATTTGAAATGTTTGACCTTGCTGAGTCATAATGGCTTGTGTTGTAGCACGTGCTGTCATTGGACCCTGTGAAGCTGGGTTATACAGAGGACGGGCACTGCAAGGGTGACCCCCACCCCAGCCTGCCGGGCCCCCAGAGGCTGCAGTGGGACATCTCGGCTGAGGTGAGGCAAGGCAGTAGTGATGCAAGAATCCGTCTCTGTGGTTTTGTGATGCCAGTCATAGGCAGGATTGCCGTCTGTTACTATCACTTACTGCTCTGAGTTTCCTGAAAATGTTTCCCGGAGGGGGGTGACGACTGGCTATACCAGAATAGGAGGAAGTATATAAATGCATTTCAGACAAAACAGTTAAAAACCAGAAAGGGTGTTGGGTCACAACAGGGAAAAACACATTAATCTAACATGCATACACTGGAGGAGAGCAAGTATTAGGTGCAGGAAGTAAGGAGAAAAGCATGCAGTCCCTAATGGTCACCTGACTCTTCTGGGACGGGCACATGGTGCCCTCCCAGGCAGATGTGAATAATCTACCAAAAGGTTATTGGTTCAAGACCCTAGGTCCCAACTTGCAGTCAAAATTGTACAGCTGAAATGAAACGGTAATTTAGCAAATTGCATGATGCGGACAGCGCAGTGGTTAGCGCTGGCCGTGCACGTGTGCAGGCTGCATGTTCTCCTCGTAATGTCAAGGAGTTTCCTCTAGTTTCCTCCTCACAGTCCAATGCTTAAGTGAATTGAACCTGCCAGATTGTCCATAGGTGTATGTGTGTGTGTGTGTGTGTGTGTGTCTGTGTCTGTGTCTGTGTGTGTGCACATGTGATGGGTTGGCGCCCCCTTTGGGTTGTTCCCTGCCTTGCACCCGTAGCTTCAGAGAGAGGCTCTGGCCCCCCATGACCCTGCATAGGACAAGTAATTATTTACATACTCACAGTGTTACACTCATTTATACAACTAAAGTTTTTAATGATTCCTTGTTCTTGAATAATGATGAGGGACCCAGAGACTTCACCTTATGTTCGAAAAGAGTCATATTTAGCTCTGTCTTGATCTGTCCATTTGGACCCAGGAGCAGCAGAAATGCTGGGGTGTCCTCTTTCTATGCTGAGCATTGTGTCTTTCTGCTGTCTCACCCTAGTGCCAGGTAGCAATCTCCAGCTCCCTGACCATGGCGAAGGCTCTGGCCGACGACGTCGACTCGCACATCATCCCCTTCAGAAATTTTGGGAAGGGGCTGATCAAGAAGTGCAAGACCAGCCCAGATGCCTTCATCCAGATTGCCCTGCAGCTGGCTCACTTCAGGGTGAGTCCCAGCTCCACATGACAGGCCCAGTCTGTCTCACCCCACCTACAGCTGGGCTAGCGCTAAAAATGTTAACGTGATAGCAAAGTGAACAAAGCGTATAGAATAATTAAGGTTTTTCATAACAAACCAGAGCCTGTGAGTGGAGCGGAGCGGTGAGAATTTCCGCTCCTCGGTCATGTGACTGTTGGCTCCGCCCGCTCCTCCGCTCTGATTCGCACTAAGCCGCTCCGCTCAACACCGCTCTCACTCCACTAAAATGTCCTCCCCCTCCAGTCAAATCGCTCCACACTCCCTCCAATTTAACAGAGGGACAAATAATCTGCATGCCTAACAAATGTCACCTTAAACCGAAGCCTTATGTCATAAAGAAATATGAGCAATGGCGACATTGACACTCAGAAAATATTTATTTTTAAGCAACATATAGGCAACAATGGACAGGTTTGGCAATGGCATCCCACGCAAAATAGGCTTAATTATAAAGGAATCAGTGGGCTTAATAGCCTAAAAAATATACAGGCTAAGTATCCATGTTTTAAATTCCTAATTTTTTTCTGTTCATGCTGCTGCTGCATCTCTCTCTAAAAAAAAAAATTCACTGACAGCGTTACGTGAAATTAAAAAAATCCTAATAGACCTACTTTGACAAAACAAATTTATTTGATTACCAATATTTACTTTGTAGGCTTGATATGTTACAACCATATAAAACTTGCCCGTGTTTTACTCTGGCTTCTGCCTGTTTGCGTAGCACACTCTCATGTTTCTGAGAAAAGTGATTCCAAAGAGAATCTTTACTCACTGAAACAGTTTCACCACATTGTTGTTCTTGCTGTACATTATTGTCATCAATACGTTTGATAAGAATAGTACACTTCATTTATCAGTTTCCTTTGTGAAATACTTTGCGAGTTTCATCTCGGCCAATTCGTGTAACAGTCTTGATAATTGTACAGATGAATTCTGGGTAGATTTGGGCACGCCTCAGGATTGTAGTGTGAGCGGTATCGGAGCGAGACTGAGCGACCGCTCCAGCCTCAATTAATTAAAAAAAACGCCCCGCACTCTGACCTAATTCCACTCCGCTCCACTCCAATCCTC
Organism: Brevimyrus niger; assembly: GCA_015164015.2. Taxonomy (NCBI): domain Eukaryota; kingdom Metazoa; phylum Chordata; class Actinopteri; order Osteoglossiformes; family Mormyridae; genus Brevimyrus; species Brevimyrus niger. The sequence goes on from JAABNY020000019.1 coordinate 5,643,368, forward strand.
TCACATGCTCTGTAAGAAACCAATATAGAAACTCCACTTAATGACCAAGTTGTGTTCCTACAATTGGTTTGTCAAGCGAACTGGTCGATAAGCAAGGAGCTGCTTCTTACCGATATTTCAAGTATGCTGTACTAGTAGTGGGTTTGTGTCAACCAAATTTAGATATTGTTTGAAAATCTTTTGTACAAAACCCTGAAGGGCAAAACGCACTGGCAAATATGAAGACACACCAGCAAATATGAAAACACGCCGCTTGGTAATTTTGTTTTAATGAAGGAGTTACTGTTGTTAAGTAAGAAGTGTATGTATTTAAAGTCAGTCTAACTGAAAGAGCACTTTTCTGTCGTGTAGGACAAGGGGACATTCTGCCTTACATACGAGGCCTCCATGACACGTCTGTTCAGGGAGGGGCGCACTGAAACTGTGCGGTCCTGCACGATAGAGACCTGCGAGTTTGTTCGGTCCATGATGAGGGACGAGACGGTAAGGGGGCCGGTCATGGTGACGCAATGTCAGTATAACCTTAATGCTTTGCCTGGTAAAATAAAGGTTTAAATAAATAAAATCATACACGTTTCTTCTCTCCCCCCCAACTCCACCACTAGAGGGAGCAGCGGTTGAAGCTGCTGAAGATCGCAGCAGAAAAGCACCAGCAGATGTATCGTCTGGCCATGACTGGCAAAGGCATTGATCGCCATCTCTTCTGCCTCTATGTGGTGTCCAAATACCTGGGGGTTGAGTCTCCCTTCCTCAAGGAGGTGAGAAAATATTAAGCTTCATATCTTGCCTTTTTACACAGACTCCCTCAGTCTTTGTACTCCTGGAATTTAAGTCACACGCAGCATAATATACTGGGGTTAGACAATGACACCGAAACACTGGTCAAAATAGTGCTCACAGCTTCACACCTATATTTGCACGGCCTAGTGGTCATTCTTCACTGAAATTGCATCAGAGTAGCAGCAGAGCAATAGTGCAGCTGTATTGCAATACATGCATCATAATGGGAGGCTCCTTCGAGTTCAAAAGAGCCACAGTATCCAGAGTAATGTCAGCATACAGGAGTATCTGTGGATGCAAGAGGAGGCTCTCTGAGAGGGATGCCTGGGCACTAACCCCGATATTTTCCATGTTTAATATCTGCTTGTGAATTTAGGTTTCTTCCCTGTCAAGAAATAATTCTTCTCATTTGTTTCATTTTGGGTCCCGAAGTGAAAACGATGTAACTGAATAGCACATGACGTATACCTGTAAAGTTCCAGTCCTAATAAACATCACTGGGACTTCGACCCTTCAGGGAACATTGGCAACGGTGCCATTTGCAAAGCATGATGCTAATATTTGCATTCCAATGTGAGGAGGAAGTATGTGTGTTCTCACATTGTAAATGCTGCCAGAGCAGCGAACGCATAATCTCTTCTCTCCTTTGAAAGGTGCTGTCAGAGCCGTGGCGATTGTCCACCAGTCAGACCCCCCTGCAGCAGGCCGAGCTCTTCGACCTCATGAACCACCCAGAACTGGCCTCCAGCGGTGGTGGCTTTGGTCCAGTGAGTCTCCATCTCCTTCCAAGCACACAAGTTGAAGGATCTGGAAACCTTATTAGTGCCAGAACATTCAAGATTGTAAAAGCTGCCCGAAAGTCTGAGTATAACAGATGAAAAGTGCCAGGGTAGCTAGATGAATCTGAGAATGGCAAACGAATAATTGTGCCTCTAAATGCAGTTTATTAGCTCCGCGGATCTATTTGTGAGGATGTGTTGTTGGGCTACTTGTAATATGAGACTAACTCTTGTGAAATAGTCAGACTGGGGTTACTAGACAGCTGTACCCAGAAGGTATCATGCAAAGCAATGAATTGTCCACTTGATGGGCCATCAGAACTCACACAGCAAAAGACTAATCGCCTCTAAATGCAGAACCGAACGCCACAGGAAATCCTTTCTTCCTGTGGCTATAAGA